>NDXA01000109.1:0-40000 GCA_002105455.1 Hemisphaericaspora xylofermentans | reverse complement strand
CAATCTAAGGTTGAGTCGTACCTAACTAAACGACATTACTAACCGATTTTTTTCTTAAAATCATTTACATTAAATAATTATCTAAATATAAAGGTGGTATTTAACTAATATACACTTCTCCATGGCTTTTATACGGCAATGGGTATCGTACACTCTCAAAACGACTGCACAGCTTAATTTCCTTCCTTAATTAACTTGCCGAGGTTTTTAATTTTGTTTTTCCTCTAATGTTGTATAACTGTTATTTATTTCTGTATGTATTTATGTATAAGAACTAAATATACAGATTGTATTTGAAAAAAAAAAAACTTGTATAGTTTTCCTAATAGATATATGTAAAAAAAAAAAAATCTTTGTCACACGTTTGTCACGTGCAATCGCGACATGTGATGAAGTTTCCGAAAATAAGGACTGTGACGAGTATCCTTAACTAGTGTCGGGTAACCTGAGGTTTATGAACAAGTATGGAAGTATTGGTTGTCGGGTTAGTGTCACGTGTCCGATCACGTGCACGGTTTATGCAGGAGTGAGAAGCAAGATAAAGCAGGAATCCTTGAACACAAATTGAAATCCAGATCTTATTACTTTCTGAGACGAAAAGTAACCTTTACAGATACGACAAGTTTAGTTTTACGAGTAATCTTCAAGCAATCAATCAACCCAAACAGCCTGTTAGAATACAAGGTAGCGCAAGTTCTTAGGTCAAGTTAGAACTTCGTTACAAGGACATGTTGTATAATACAACTAGTCCTCAGATCACTCTCACGTGATCTATCGGTTAAGTAATGTCGTCGAGTTACGCACGACTTGACTTAGGATGTGTAGTTATATAAATGGGTGCATCCGCACACATTTATATCAAAGAAGAATTACTTTCTTCTTTAGGTTTATCTAGTCTATATAGTGTACAGTATAGTTAGAGAATGATTACAAGATATCTTAGAGTACGCTATGTAGGCTAGGAACCTCCACCACGAACACTACTATTATATAACAACTTTTGTCAATTCCTCCTGGTAGCTTAGTTGGTTTAAAGCGCGAGACTGTAATGAGTACCTCAAAGTAATCTTGAGATCGGGTGTTCGACTCACCCCCGGGAGAGTTTTTGCTCCTAATGATAGCTTAGCCTTATATTTACCCCAGAAAATGATGCTGTATTTGTTTTGGTAACATTCAAGAGTTACTAAAAGTAGGAAATACGAAGGTGAAATCTCTACGCGAAAAAAAGGGTTTATTTTTTCTCAGTTTTTTAAGAGACCTCAGGTATCATGGAAAGATAGATGCAGAATGCAACATGTAGCCAGACAATGTAGTTCGTCTAACCACGAGCTACACATGGAACGTTTCTATATATATTACAGTAGTAACGTTAACCGTACTGAGAGAAAAACTAGTAAATGTGTAAAATAGCTCTTGAGACACGTCGCGATAAATGCACATAGGATGGACATTATCTTCAACCCAAAATTCTGTATTTCTATTTCTAAACAAATTACTGGGGGCGATTTAGCGTAGTAATAAAGAAGGATTCGACACTGAAGAAGCTATCCTACCACACCAAATTACATCAACCGAAGTGACCAAGGATGATATGTCAATTTGGCTATGCGATATTATTAAAAGATGACATGAGGAAGAACGATAGAATGCATGCTTTGAAATATCTAGTAGCTCTTGGATCTCGGTATGTCGATATTCCTTGCAATCTGCGTATTCGAAATCGGAAGATCTGCACACAGCCAGGTATGGCCTTATGCTCCTACCATTATTCCCTTAGGTGACAATTGCCTTGACAAAAATCCAAGGTCCGTTGAAGGTGACAACTACTGTTGAACCCACGAGTGTACTCCTCAATGCACACATAACCCTCTCCTTTATTTGAATCCAGATGTTTTTTAGTTGCCCCAGATTTGGGGTACGCAGCTCCATATGTCTTGTGTACCAGCCCAGATGTGTCTATTTGATACATGAAGTTGCAATGTTACAATTTAATCAAACCAATATGCTACGACATCAACGTGCTTTCGTCCCATGCTAAGTAGATCCATTCTAATACAATGATCATATTTGCTTCAAATACAGTGTATACGACGTTCTACTATTCAATTCTGTATTGCTTGATGTTCTGCCTTGAACGTATTTCTCAATATGATTCATATACAATTCGAAAAAGGTAGTGAATCTTTGGACCTATAAATTCTGTTGACGTTTTCTAGTGAGTATCAAGCAAGTTTGTTTCCTGGTGGGGTATAGTCATAACCAGCACCTCTATCTAACAAATTGTGTTTTGATAAATGTCGCATTAAATTACGACATACGTGTCGTTGTTCTGATTCAACCATTTAGTAGATTTTCCCTTTCAACCTTTTAACAGCCTCCAACTGTAACATTAACACACCCAATTGACTTACAATCAATCATGTCATTCAATTTCACCAACTTCACAAAGGACCTCAAGTCACTCACAGACAAGCTTCTGAATGATTTCAATAGTGAAGTCCTTCCTTTGGCTCACCGTACCACTCGTTTAGTTCAAGAAAAAATTGGTAAAGTTACTCCTGAAGATATCTCCCAACTCCCAGCAGAATATATTGCTTTGGCAGATAAATGTAATCTGCTTGAAACATTATATCGTAAAGTGTTGAAGATTAGTACTGCTTATGAAACTGAGACTTATGATTATCCTCTGAATTTACAAGAATCATTGGGGAGTTGGGGTAGAGAAATCACTGATCGTGTTGGTGCATTATCCAAGGCAACCTCAACAAAAGAAGCCCAAGCAGCATTAGTTGATCCCCATGCTGGCGAGTTTAGAGCTCCAAAAACCTTTTACCATGCTTTATCTCGTGCCACTGATCCAGGGATCTTAGGTGAACCAGAATCTGGCGATGATGTCTTAAAGAAAGGTTTGGCCGTATATTCTACCAACTTAAACAAGATTGCAAATGCAAGGCTTGGTCAAGATCAATTAATAAAAACAAAATTTAATGTTCCTTTGACCACCACTCTCCGATCATTAATTTCTCAATCAAATAATATTCAAAAGAAGGTTGAACAAAAGAGAATAGATTATGATTTAGCTAGAGTTAATCTTGGAAATTGTACCAACCCATCAAAGGAACCTCAATTGCGTGTATTGATGGAAAATGCTGAGGATGAATTTGCCAATACCGTTGAAGATGCGATCAATATTATGCAGAATGTATTAGAAAATGCAAAACCATTAAATGAATTCTTGGAATTGATTAAAGCCCAATTGGCTTATCACAAATTAGCCAGTGAGTTGTTGGGAAGTATGGTTGGTGATTTTGAAGGATTGATTGATGAAAATGCCAAAGCTAGTAGCAAGGATACAAGTGGTCCCGAATCAGGCGATTTTGACTTGTAAGTTATGTTCTATATTTTATATCTCGCGTTACATATTACTATATACTCTATAAACAATGTACATGTTCTAACTAAGCACCCATTCTTAACAATTCCAATCTCACATCGACAGCACCAGTTTCTTCTTCATAGCTTCCTTCCAACAATTTCGCATGAATGCTTCTCAATGCACGTAAAGTATCCTTTTCATTTATAACTGCAGAAATATTGATTTCGTTAGCACCTTGACTGATCATTTCAATATTGATTTTTTCATCAGCAAGAATCTTGAACATATTTCCTGCAATACCAATGAAATTCACCATTTGTTTACCCACAAGGGAGATGATTGTCATCTTTCTTGTGATATCAACAGTACCCATTTTACGCAATTCGGACAAGGCATTTTTAAGTTGAGATTCTTGATCAGATTGAATGGAAAGTGCCATGGATACGTGAACTTCTGAAGTAGAAATAAGATCGACAACAAGTTTATAATTGTCAAGTGTAGTGAATATGTGGGCAAGGAAACCATGACTAAGGGCTTTTTTGTTTGAATGAACGTTAATAACAACAATGTCTTGTTTTGCAGTGATTGCAGTAGCTGATTTCTTCTTATGACTAATGATATAAGAAGGAGATAAGGTTTCGAATGCCACAGGTGGATGAGGAGGGGTTGCTTCACCACGTCTTCCTAAATTGTCAGGATAAATAATAGTACCTTTTCCAGTTGGATTATCTACATTTTTGATTCTGATTGGAATTTTAGCTTTAATGACTTGCTCCATAGTGAATGGATGTATAACTTCACTTCCGTAATAAGTCAACTCGGCTGCTTCTTCAGGGGTAACACTCTCTAACAATCTTGCATTTGGAACTTTTCTTGGATCGGCAGTAAAAATCCCATCAACTTCTTTCCAAATCTGGAGTTCATCAGCTTGAATACCAACAGCAGCCAACGCAGCACAAAGGTCAGTATAACCTCTTCCTACCCCATTAAGTAATCCACCTGGGACTATACCGAAATAACCTGTAAGAACCGGAATGACATCGGATCCCAAGGCCGATATTTTTTTTCCAAGTTCATTAGATAAGAATTTGTAAAATGCTTCATCAAATCCATTTGAGAAATTATAATCTAAAGGAATAAGATTGGATAAATCCACATAAGCAGAATTCAATCCACGGTCTTTCATCAATGCAGCCATGAACAAACAGGACAATTTTTCACCAACTGACATGATTGAATCCAAGGATCTAGGACTTATTTCACCAATAATTTGACAAGCATGTAAGAATTCACTAGCATGTTTTATTTCAAACCTTATATCATTTATAAGTTTCTGTTTTATTTCTGAAGATTCAATTTTTGATTCAGTCATTTTGATATGATCATTTTCAATTAATTCAAGGATTTGAGCATAATCTCCACCATTGGAAGCTAACTCGGCGGAATATAACAATCTTGAAGTAGTACCTTCACTTTTAGTGTTTGAAGAGACAGCCGAACATACAACGACAACTCTGGTTGAATTTGAATACACTTTTATAATCTTATCGACAATATTCTCTGGGAATTTACCTACTGAGGTCCCACCAAATTTTTGTACTATCCATCTATTGGATTGGAAGTCCAACACAGAATTATAAGATTTTATTGAAGACGGTGTAGATGACATATCTTTTTGTTTGCTTCTGTTAACAAGAGTTACCTTGGGAAGGGATAAAATCAAAATAGTGAAAATTTTGAAAAATTTATATAAACTTATTATTATGCGATAGCAGTTGAATAAAATAAATGAGTCAACTTCAATGACAATAACCAAAAATAAAATGGAAGCAGCGCAAAAATAAAATTCCGGTATCGGCAGTAAACTAAGGAAACGGTTTTAATTTCTAAACATACACCCAACCCCTGCTTTATTTATATAATTACTTAATGAATTCACCTTATAATCAATAATTTGATCAATTAGCTAGGGATTAAGAAATACTATCATTGAAATATATACGTAAACCTAAAAGAAATTAAGGAGTTATCGATATATTTATAATATTGGCTTGTTTTCTTATGGGCTGAAGGTGATCATGTGACATTGAGTCATCATAAATTTAACCTTAGCTTTCAAAGCGTAACGTAAACTTTTATTCACTTTTACTTTTTACAAATGAACTTCAAAATCTAAGTAGATTTCCATCCATCATATGATAAACTAATGAAAATTTCATTTGTATACTTAACTTAAACTTTAAGTAACTTGAATAATTAAAAACAAGAATCAGTTGATTTTTTTTACATGCAGGATGATTTTTCATCCACCTTAATTAACAAACAAATATAAAAGTCATCTCATTTTCTCAAAACAAGAGGTTGGTTGCTAAATAGAAATATTCACCAACAATCCGCTATAATGCCAAAAAGATCTCTAGAACATCAAGAAGAGGACAAGAAGAATTCGAATTCAATTACCTCCAAGAAACAACAGTCATCTACTCCAACTCCGTCTACTTTTGAATCTCCTCAATCATGTTTTCAATCAAAACTTTGGACTGATGAATTTCAACAAGAATTGGCTGCTGAAATTAAAGAAAGCAAACCGTATCAATGGGGTACTATTAAACAACTTATAAATGATGAACTTTTACGAGCAGTACGTAAAGAAATCCTTTCTCAAATTCATTTCACTGAAAAGGAAACTGATATCTATAGAGTATTCCAATCAGGTGATTTGGCTAATCTATCAGGTTTAGATTGGGATGATTTAAGTAGATTACCTTATTTATTCCAATTAAGAAATGCCATATATTCACAAGAATTTCGTAACGTTGTGTCTACAGTTGTTGGTTGTGGGAAACTTAGTGGTACCAAAACTGACATGTCAATCAACACTTATACAAAGGGATGTCATTTGTTAACTCATGATGATGTCATTGGATCTCGTAGAGTTAGCTTTATCTTGTATTTGCCTGATCCTGAAAGAACTTGGAAAGAACAATATGGCGGGGGGTTAAGGTTATATCCTAGTATTGTTCCAAATGTTCCACATACTGACCATGAAGTTAAATTAGTTCCTCAATTTAATCAAATTGCCTTTTTTAAAGTTCAACCAGGTTTATCATTTCATGATGTGGAAGAAGTTAGAGAAGATAAACAAAGGTTATCAATTCAAGGTTGGTTTCACATTCCTCAAGAAGGTGAAGATGGTTATATTCCTGGTGAACAACAAGAAACTGAAGCAAAATCAACATTACAACAATTGCAATCTAAACAATTACAAGAATTTGATTTTCCTAAATCTATAAGAATACAATTTCCACAAGAAGAAGTCAAATCCATCGCATTGGCATTAACTCCTCAAGATATTACATACCTTTCCAAATATCTCAACCCAAAATATCTTTCAACTCCCAATTTATTCTATTTGGGTCAATTATTTTTGAATGAATCGTTGATTGAACTTACAGACTTCCTCGAACCAGATTATGCTTCTGCACTTCGTACTACCATCCGTGATCAAGAACTTAATTCACTGCCACCATCAAAATCAACTGAAATAACACTGCCTTGGAAATGTGCTATTCCTCCCCATAAACATAGATTTATGTATATTGATGGAACATCATCCTTCCCAATTTCAGAATCTAGCATTGAATTCCGTAATAATGTTGGTGTACAAGAATATCCAAATTTCTCTCTTGTTCCAACACCAACTGACGTTGAAACTAAACTTGTCGAACTTGCCAATTTATTTAAATCTATAAGTTTCAGAAAATGGTTGAAGTCACTTACAGGGTTACTTGCAACTTCTGATCAAATCCTTATTCGTCGATTTAGACCTGGACAAGATTTTACTTTAGCGACTACTATTCCTAGTGATGTTACATTGTCTCAAAAGGACGAAAATGTATTGTTGGAAGCTACTCTCAATATTACTCCATCGGCTACAAATGCTAAATCTTGGGCTAATGTAGGTGGATATGAACTCTGTATGGGCACTGCTGGCGATGACGAAGATGGTGAGAACGCGGAAGATGATGATGACCCTGCTATTTATAAAGCAAGTGGGGATGATAGTGTGTTGTATACCGGTATTTGTCGATTTAATGTTTTGACATTAACGATTAGAGACCCCAGCGTTTTGAAATTTATCAAATATGTTAGTGTGAATGCCAAAGGTTCCAGATGGGACTTATCGTGCCAATGGAATGTGGCCGATGATGGCGAGAAACAAGAAAGTAAAGATCTCAATGATAACATGAACAAAGAGGATAGAAACGAAGATGATAGCGAGGATGATTATGGTGATGGTGATGATGGTGACGATGATGGTGATGACAGTTCAGATGACGGCCATAGCACTGAAGATGGCATCGAGATTGACGATCAGGATGAGGATTCTAATGATGATTAAGATGACAACAGAGATCAAGCAGAATAGAGAAGATGCTGAGGATTAACGCAAATAACTAGATTATATATTTCGTTTTTAAATTCCTTTCAAAGAGCCCTAAAAAGAACATCGTCACTGCTTAGATAGATATGATAACCGTTATTCTGAACAACTTGTAGGGAGTAATGCGTATTCAATTTAGACTGAAACCATTGACTTGAGTTAAAATTATTCTACCTCACCAAATACTCTAGCGAGCATTTGGTTTGAATCACATTCGTAAGGTGGTGATGAGAAACTGAAACAAACTCCACCACCGTCCATCTTGGAATTTTTTTGCTCTACTCTTGCAAAACTGCTGTGACCCTGGCTATATGCTGATCAATTTTAACCAGATAAGATCATGTAGAGTGATTGGGTTTGCTTGTGTGTTAATTGCTGGGCTTTTTAATAAATGAGGAATTCTCTCCAACCAGATTAATCTTTCACCAATGACATTCTACCTTTTTAATCTGGTTGTTTTCCCCAGAATCTTTTTTCCTTGCTTGTTGGGATCGAACCTGTCTTTCAGGTAATTTCAACTATAATCAAGTTCTCTGATGTAGTAAAGATTGGTTCAAAATGTTTGCATGACGAGTCTTCGTCAAACGACATTTAGTAAATGACACTCCAAAGTCATCGTCTATTCAAAAAGATTACTGGAAATATCCGACATTATCTCCGAAATGTTTTGTGTCAACTTCGCGTATAATTTACGAGGCAATATCAAAATTTGTGTCATTGAAGCTAAAACGGAAAATCCAAGCGACAAGCTTAGCACTACAGCAAATTGCATGCATGTGATTTTATTCAACAAATATGATTCCACTATAATAATAAATATACTTCTATATACAAGGGGAAATGAACATCAACACCTATACCAATAATAAACAACAATAAAAGACTAACAAAACTAACAAAACAAAACCAATTAGAATAACAAAATTCATCATGAACCAAAACAACTATTGTCTAACAAAATCTATAATGCCACTCATTTCAACGGTCGAAAAAGGCTTGCGTATCAAGTATATATTGAAAACAACCTTTTCGTCATTTCTAACAGCAAACATAATGCTTTCTATTCTATTGCATCAACTTCTTAACTTCGTTCAAAACCAAATTATTCTTAGTTTCAAAAACACCAGTTTGTTTCCATTTCTCATCCAAGACTTGTAAGACACCTTCAAATGCTTCTTTGCCAAGTTTAGCATTTTGACCAAATCTTTCAACTGACCAATCCTCAATTTTATCACATAATCTACTTATTGATGCAAACGCAGTGATCTCAGCGCTTTGTTTAAACATTGTTCCTTCCGTGGGTAATTCCGGATCTGGCTTATAAACAACAGTTTCATTAACTAAGAGTAAGTGGTTCATTGTCAAGTTTGACGAGTTCATGATTAAAGTTTTATTGATCAAATCCACTTCGCTTACTTCTCTAACATAACTAATGTTGGCACCGCCAACTATAAACGATAACCAGCTTGGGATGGATTGTTTGCACCCAATTAATCTTTCCGTACGAAGAACTTTGGTGGTTGGGTTTATTGATCTCAGTAGGATATCAACTGAGATAACATGTGTGGATAACTCGTTTGGATATTTCTGCCAGTTAGCAGCTGTGACTTGCTCCCATGGATAATTAAAATAATGATCAGACTCAAAGAGCTTCATCTTTTATCTATTTGGATGTTTATTGATCGTGTGTCTGTGGTTGATAATTTTGTCTTAAGACAAAGAAGGAAACGGAGAATACCACATCCTTTTTATATAGGATTTATTTATTTTCCACACATTGAAAATTTTTTTTTCATTTTTGTTTCTTTTTTTTAAAATTAAAATAAAAATAGAAATATTTTTTATTCTTTTGCTTTAGGGGCAGGCGACTGTTATCATTTTTACCTCGGACTTTCGGTGGTTTACGGAATAACAAATTCTCTAACCTTTATACATAAATTTACATATTATCAATACTCTACATATCAAAATCCTATGGAATCGTCCGAATCATCATTCGACAGATCCTCACTAGATGAGCTATCAAATTTCTGCAGTTTCTTTACAATCTCCATCTTCTTGTTGCCAATGTTCTTGTTCGTGGAAGGTGCCGATGAGATGTTAGTCTGAGGTTTGATGTGTTTGCTTCGTTCAATCTGTCTGGGTCTTTGTGAAATTGGTACTTCGTCTTCCGACAGGCTTTCGCTGTCACTATCAGCGTCGCTACTGCTGTCACTGCTAGTTCCACTGCTATCACTATCGCTCTCGCTTTCACTACCGCTGTCATCGGAACTTTGCTTTTCACTGGCTATTTTGCCACCACGATTTCTCTCAGGTTCGTTCTTCTTTCGTGTGATACTTAACTCTTTTCCACCAATTTCTAGTTGATGTTTAGTGCTTTTCTTTGCTTGTGCTATTTCTACTTCTTTAGCCGAAGAGACCTCTTCCTCGCTTTCACTGCTACTATCTTCCCCACTTTCACTACTACTACCTTCCTCACTTCCGCTGCTACTTTCGTGCGTGATGGTGGTGGTTGGTTTCTTGACCGAAACACCAACTGACTCCCTCGCTGTTTTATTGTTTTCTTCGGGATCAGCATCCTCTTCTGAAGAGGAATCAAGGTCACTCGCACTGTCATTCTCCTCTTCTTCGCTACTTCTTTGAGACTCTGAATCGTTTTCAATCGATGCAGAGACTTCCAGAATTTTCTGCTCGTTAGTCAGCACGACGGTATTATTTTCAGATGAGCTACTACTGTCACTGTCACTGTCACTGTCACTGTCACTGCCGCTATCACTTTCACTACCACTCACACGTTCACTACCACTCACACGTTCACTGTCACCATCGGTATCCTCTTTGTCGTGATTCATGGACATTTCTTGATCAATATTGCTATCGCCAGGAATAGAGGAAAGATGTGATATGCTTACTTTCTGTATTCTATTCTCAGTCTTCTTAAGCTCATTTACAATAGTCCCCTTCCTATACTCCGTCGAACTCTTGTTCTCATGCTCAATGATATTCTCGCTCTCACCTTCATTATCACTCCCACTCCCACGATCACTTTCACTTTCACTTCCACTTCCACTTCCACTCCCGCTGTCACTGTCGCTGCCACTGTCACTTCCACTCTCGCTCTCACTTTCGCTTTCACTAGCACTACTGTCCGAATCCTTGGACATTTTAAACAATCTTGACTTGCTTGAAGTAGAAGGCCGCAATGATGTCGATTTGGTCTCAATAGTAGTAACTGGAGGCTTAAGGTCCTTCAAAGATGTAATTGGTTTCCGCATAACTGGGGTTCCAATAGACATATTCCTCCTTGGGGGAGTCAAGGATTGATTTGTACTATCATTTACTGGTCGTAATTGCTGGGCTGGCCTTATTGGGGTCTTAAGAATTGAAAGTTTGGGGTTGAGACTTGGAAGTCTGTTTCCGCTATTGGAAATTATGGAATTGAAACTTGTTTTTACTTCTTCTTTTTCAACTTCTTCTTCCAAACTTGATCCTTCAGTATCATCAGAAGATTCGTCATCGGATGAACTTTCAGATCCTTCTTCTGAACTATATTCCTCGTTTAATTCCTCTCCTTCAGAATTTGTTGACTTTGTTACCTGTGCCACAATGACGTTGCATCTCTCCACTTGATTCACATTTTGCACCATCGGTTCCTTGTTTGGGCCAACCATAGCTTCTACCAACTTCTGAGCTTCGTTCACCTTCTCGGGTACATCCAAAGGAGAATCTTGTTCCATTTCAGGCAAGGACGATTCCCCTATAACAATTTCCATTTCCGGATTATCAGCAACTTGGTCATCATCGATTTCCATAGCATCGGTATCTCTTACTTTTGGAATATTGGTTTCAGTGACAACTGTGACAGGGACTTCTACAGCTTGCTCGACTTCTTCGATTGATTCTTCTTCTGATTCTTCCTCTGATTCTTCTTCTGAATCTGCTCCTTCCGGAAGACTAGCATGGCTCTCAATATTTTCCAATTCTACTCCAGCTTTTCTGGTTTCAGCTTCTTCAGTTACATAAACATTCCCTTTCTTTTCTCCCATTTGTGCAGTATATTTGCCATCTAATGAAGCTTCCTGCTCGTGACCAACTGGTACTTCTTCCATGTCCATATTGTCTGTTGTATCTCTCATTACTTGTAATCCATGATCTTTCACTTCTTGTGCTACAGTAGCAATTCTTTCTTCTTCTAGATGTGATACGGTTTGTCCTTCTTCTGAAGACTGTTCCTGTTCTTCAATACTTGTAGATTTCTTCTCCATATCCACATTGTCTTTACTTTCATTCCTTTGGTCATAGTTGGGATTTGCTGAAGACCCCACTTCGTGATCGTTAGCTGCTGGGGAAAGCTGCATAAAGCTATTCTTTTCGGTTGCAATATTATTAGTTTCGGTTTCTTCTTCAGATTCCTCAGAATTATCGGATTCTCCTACCAGCATCTTCTCTATAGATACTTTTTCAACTCTCAATTCCTCTATAATTTTCTCAGATGCATAATCAGTGGATGAATGATTTGCTTCCTGTTCAGGTGATACATTCAACACACTTTGTATAGAGAATCTGCCCGCTCTTGATTCTTCTGCGACGTTCTTGGGTGTGACATCAGTAGAGGGTATGCGTGCGTGATCTACTTCGCGTTCTTGGTCTTCTTTATTTAAACCGGTTCTTGTTTCAACTCTTGATTCTTCTACGGTATTCTTGGGTGTTTCATCTACAGTCAAACGATCGATTTCACGCTCTTGTGCTTCTATTCCGGCGACTATTTCGCCTATTCTTCTTTCAACCTGTGCTTGATAATTATCCAAGTATGAAATGTCGTCTACGCGACCTCCCTCGGATTCTTTAGTTGCTTCTTCCTGTGCTGGATTATTTATAGTTGTTACACTATCTCTCTGGACTTTTGTTTCAATTTCTGTTGTATTCAATGATTTCTCGGTTGACTGATCCATTTCTGACCTCGTTGCCACAGCAAGAGCATTTTGCGAATCGTGCTCCTCCAAAGGTTCGATATTTTTGGAAATCCCACTTTCGTTGAGGTCTGTTGCAATTCCATTTTCTTGGATTACACTTGTATCTAAGTTCGATGATATTTCTTCATCTAAAATGTTTCCTACCACTGCAGCACCATTTGAACTTGGTGAAGAACCTGTTTTAGTTTCATTTGCACTACTAGCAGCTGAGGATGGAGTATATTTTGTTCTAATAGTCTGCACGGCAAATGAATCTTCGTCATTCGCCACTGTATGCTCATCTTCCTCTTCTTCATTGTCGTCAATAAATCCCAAATCAGCTTCCCGGAAAGATTGAATAATTTTTGCTTTCTTGATCGTTGGTGGGAGATCCAAGTCGGAGGAGAGTCGTCTTTTGCTGTCCAAAGGTGTTGAAGGAGTCTCAATCTGGGTTGGTTGCATTCTGGCTAGAATACCTGGTGCTTGAGTGGTTTGTGAGGGCCCAGTGCTTGTACATGTTCTTGAAGATACCTCAGGAACTGGAATTTCTGTATCAGTAATTTCCGTTGTAGAATTGAGGTTGCTGTTAGCCAGTTCAAGATCAATCGAATCGTCCGCATATAATGTAGAAAGGAGCTCTGGTCTGTCAACTTTTCGTTGACCGACAATATCATTATTAATGAGATAAGTTTGCTTAAACAACCCCTCGTGCTTGGAATGAATTGAAAACTTTTTAGGTGCAATCGGTTGTTCTGCAAATGTACTTGGGTTCAGGTTCTTCCGAGATTCTTGCTTAAGTTCATTATACATCACCATACATTTATAATAAATATCATGTTTTCCTGATTTCATTAACATGGGTAATAGATTTGACATAAATATTTGATTTAGCTCCCCGAAATCTAATTCTGTTGAACTTTGCACGACAGGATTGGACAATTTATCAATAATGTAATATAAATCCTTAATACTATAATTATAATCCAAAATGTCGCTCTTATACAGTATATTATCCAAGATATATTTATGGCCCTTTTGGGCGATCCTTGGGTTGTACGACTGAGCATCCAATCTGTTCCTCAAGAAGCCTGATTTCGTTATGTTCAATTGATGGAAATACTGTAATGTTGGGTCTTCCACTAGTAATTTGGTGATCTTTCGATAGTTATGTAGTAATGCGGGAATTATACCAACTTTTTCAACATCTTGAATCGATTTTGATAATTCATACATTACATAATCTTTCAACCCAAAGTCATCGGGAAGTTTTAAATACGATGTATTCAAGTATTTATCCACCTTTTGGTCAATATATAGAATCTCTATGTTGGAAAATTCGTAATCAATTAAACAACAATTATGTTGAAGGATGATCATAACTTTTCTATTATGTTGATGAAAATGAAAATTGAGCCGCAAAAGATATATGTATAATTGATAGGGATTAAATAACCCGGTAGGGAAGTAATTAAAATGCGATGTGACAATGTTTGAAACAATAAATGGGTCGAGAAATTCTGTCCCTGCCAAGTTACCCACTAAACTTATGGAAATGATGTTATTGGTACTGGGAGGACGGAAGTTAAGTTCTTCTAAGTAAAAGATATTAGCTGGTGAATAATTAGCCGTTGCCAGGTATATTTGTTGAAACTGAGTAACTAGGATGTTACTATTCTCGGGTATGGAACTTTGATAACGTTTACCTAAATGCTCAATATCTTCTAAAAGTTTCTCTTGATCTATAATTGGTAAATTAGGATGAAACATCAGAGTAAAATTCGACACTAAGTCAAGAACACAATTTAAATCAACCTGTGGTGTATATATTTTCAAGACATATTCTAATAAAGTTTGATAATTTAATGAAACATGCAGTTTATTTCTAATCTCTTGTTCAGAATTGATAATTCGTTCTATAGTTGACAATGATAGATCCAGAATTACAGAATGAAAGTAATTCCACGTTTTAAAAGTGGTGTGGTCAAATGATATAGCTCTATTGTAGTTGTGATAATCTAATATCACTAACTTCAAGTCATCAGTGACATAAAACATGATTCAAATATTGATCACCTTGAGTTGGTAGTGTGTTTATTGTTATTTCATCTAATACAAATTGAAGAACTATTAAGAGAAATATTTTAGTTTTGATGGGGTCGTGCAATTAGTCTAAATAATTCCGAAAACCCATAGGATCATGATTAAACGGACGTTTAACTATGCCTAAACTATGATGATAATGCACAAATATAAACAAGTCTGACAAAGAAGATATTGCTTATACAAAAGGCTTTTGTTCTAATTAGGAAACATAAAACGTATCTTGTAGTTAAGTACCATCGGTATTAAAGGATTAAGGAGATCAAGGGGAATTTTTATTTATGCCCATGAAATTCATCAACCTTACAAAAAAAAACATTCCTAGTAAAATTTTGCACCCATTTTTCTGCTATTTTTTGCATTTGTGTTTTGCTATAAATATATTTATTCACTCAATTTGCCATCAACCATACTAGATCAAAGAAAGCTACTTATGTCAAGAAATGCTATCAGTGAAATTGAATTCCCATGATACCACCACTTCCTCCACCCAAGATACCCATTGGTCGCAGTATAAGAAGCAATTTTACAATATTCGCAGTCTTTTCGAAGCAAAAGCTGATTCACTTTCGGATGCAACCACATTCACAAATACGCCATTCTCGTCAACATCAAGTCAAGCAAATGAGTCTCCACTTTCCAGTGTTGATCATACAACCTCACAACAAGAACATTCTTCTATGAAGATAAAAAGTTTAGATCATCATTTAAACTTGGAGGTTTATGAAAAGCAATGTCATTCTCCTCCTACGTTTGATATCAGTTCTTTAGGATCCTTCAATATTGCCTTTGATTCCTTGAGTTTAGAGTTTGATAAACCTTTTATTCCTTCTGGTCTTGAATCTAATACTATATCATACCAAATACCTGAAGTTCGATCGGAAATTACGAGCAATAATGAGAATGTTGATGGAGAATTTGAGCAAGTAGAAGACAAAATCAACACCGAGATGAAAGAAACAATATGCCAAGAAGAACAAAAGGTGGAAGATGACGAGGAAGAAGACTATGATGATACAGTTTCAGGATCAATTATGGCATCCTACAAGGAATTGTCGATTATTGACAAAATCTTTAGTTTGTTCAAAACTAGAAAACAAAAAGACTATGACAACTACCAACCAATCACCAGATATAAAGTACCATTAAACAAAGGTTCTCCCATAACTTATAGAAAGCTGCAAACTACGCTGAAGTATATAGTCCTGCCACTTCCCAGACATGAAAGAGAAGAGGATCCTTCTCATGGCCCAATTGATATCTCAATATTCCAACTGAGTTCTGAACAGAGCACCATATATGAGAATACCAATATCAAATTTGTAGAAAACGCAGATATGATAATATATCACGAGTCTCCAATCATTACTGCAACTAATTCAAAATTGTCTGAGATGGTAGAAAAGAAGTACCCGGGCTTAAAACGATTTACATCTTATAATAAACCAAAGAGAAAGTTGTCGTTTGGGTATCTTTCAAACAGTCTTACCTTACCCAGCTTTCGTTCCAAAAAGAGGATTATTGAAAGGTCCTTATCATTACCAAGGGATCTCAATTTGCGAAGCATAAACTTTGAAACTGCAACGAAAATCCATAATAAACTTCCAACCAAGCCAATTCTCAAATCAAGAATAAACCAGAATTTAGAGATGGAACAGATCAACAGCGTAAGAGATGACTCGATTAATTTGAACGAATTTTTAGAAAATTTTGAAATGGGTGAACAAGAAAAATTAGCAAAAGAACAATCTTTGAATTCATTACGTGTTGAACAAGTTAAGAGTTACTATAGCAATTATGGTCACTAGGTTCAATGTATAGTTTCTTAATGTGATTTAATATAATATTAGTTTATATATACGCAAAAGGATACATTTCCTAAATCGGAAATATACCCCTTGTTTCAAGAGGGAGGAATTGGTTTTTTTTTTCTCTAAACATTTTCAAGTGTTGAAGTAAGCCCCAAACCACAATCCTCCTCCTCCCCCCTTGCTATAAAAGGGCCTTCGTGGAAGTCTCTTTTGACCAAAATGGTTCACCACTTAAACTTATTTCGTTAAGTAAATAAAATGTCTACTGTCTTTGTTTCAGGTGCAAGCGGATTCATTGCTCTGCATACCGTTCAACAATTATTAAACCAAGGTTATAAAGTTCTTGGATCAGTCAGATCAGAAGCAAAAGGTCAATCTTTAGCTCATGCATTGCAAAACAATGCCAACTTCAGTTATGTTGTAATTCCTGATATCTCCGCCAAAGGAGCATTTGATTCGGCATTAGAAACACATCCTGAAATAACCGGATTTTTGCACATTGCTTCTCCATTTAGAATGAATATTACAGACCCTGAGAGAGATACGTTAATTCCAGCCATTGAAGGAACCAAAAATGTTTTAAAGACCATTCAAACCAAGGCTCCGCAAATTACTAGAGTTGTTATTACCTCATCTGACTGTGCTGCCAGAGAAAATGATGATAAAAATCCAGATATCACCCTTGATGAGAATGTTTGGAGTAAAGCTACTTTTGAATCTTCAAAGGGAGATGCAGTTTCAGCCTATTTAGGTTCCAAGCCTTTGGCTGAAAGATTGGCCTGGGATTTTGTTCAGAATGAAAAACCTCGCTTTGATTTGGTGACTGTTTTGCCAAGCTACACATTTGGTCCACAAATTGATGATTCTTTAGTTTCCCCAGTTTTGAATCAATCTACTCAAGTATTGGAAGAAATCGTCAATCTGCACCCTGATTCGAAATTATATAATCATGTCGGAAGTTTTATTGATGTGAGAGATGCGGCTAAAGCTCATATTGTTGCCTTGACTAGTAAGGAAGCCGTAGGAAATAGATTGATTTTATCGTCTTCAAGATTCACCTCCCAATCTATCATTGATATTTTGACTGAAAATTATCCAGAACTAAACATAATGAAAGGAGAAAGAGGATGCGATATTGAAGAGATTAAGCAATTACAAAAGTTGGATTATTCCAAGACTGAAAAGATATTAGGATTCGAATATATTCCATTAAAGAAAACCGTTAAAGATTGTGTTGATCAATTACAACGCGTTAGAGCATAAGTATATAAAAAGTAACCTACGAATGAGCTTTCAGTTCTTTACAATCTTTGTATAGTTTTGTCTCAATTCATTTTTCAATAAGTTTGATTTTATGTCATTTCCCCATCTATATCCAGTTATCTTCCCTCCTTTTGAAAGTACTCTATGACAAGGTATAACTAGAGCAATCTTATTAGCTCCACAGCTATTTCCAACTACCCTACTTGACTTCGGCATGTTTAAAGATTGTGCCAAGCCCGAGTAGTCCATTGTCTGCCCAAGAGGAATATCTTGTAATTTTGACCATACTTTCCGCTGCAATGGGGTTCCAAATATTAATTCTATCGGAATATCGCAATCTCGTTCATAGGGATCATTAAAAAGTTTGATATAATTCTCAATTGTTGTCTTAATGTGATTATTAGGATGGTCTTTCGTGGAAAGGGATTTTAGTTTGTAACTGTTAATATGTTCAAAATCTTTAACTAGTATTTTAAGCAACGCGTTGGATTTGGATCCAAGAGACGCGTAATAAAGCTTGCCATTCTCATCCACGACTAACAAAGCCTTAGTTGGATATAGAACTTCGACTGTAGTATAATATAGATATCTCATAATACTGTTAAGAAACGAAGTTGGGTCAGCTCAATGGAAGAATGGAAGATTTTTGGGGCCCGCACTTGCCATCCGATTCGGCGATAACTATCGGTGATAAATAATTTGATTCGGTAACATTTTCATTACGATCTAAAGATCACTAGTATCTATACATGACTACTTAAATAAATATTTAACTAATGGCCACATTTTGTGACACAGTGTTCTTGTCCTGACATTGTTTCTGTATAAGAAAAGATGATCTTCCCGAAGAAGGCACCCAAGATGCATGAAATGATGATATAACCATTGTAGTACATGAAGAACAACATAATTAAGTAAGCCAAAGCCCATTGAATAGTAAACAAGGAAACTCTAACAACGTGCTCTGTTGGGGAAGATCGAATACCTGGAAGCAGTCTCCATAACCAAGTATGTGATAATGCATGTGCATATGGATTTGGGGCCGAGCATGGAATGGGATTCTGTTCATGGCTTCCTTTTCCAACAGATTCACTGTCTTCTGGGCAATCGCAGCACTGGTCCTTAATCGAAAGACGGGCACGTTGAACAATTGCATGATCATACTCATAGCTGACTCTGTGTAACCACTGTGCCGCAACGACGATAAGAAAAACTCCAATACATGTACCAGCAAATTGACCTTTGGTATGGACATGCCATGATCTTGCTAAAAAGCAGGAATCTATAGTGTACCAATTCCAAAGCATGGAAATCTTACAAGAATGAGGATCAGCGGCACTCCCCATGTTCATTCTGGCGAAAAGGCCTTGTTGGTCCATTTTTGACGGATTCTAAATTTAACGAGGAATTCGAGAGACGAGTATAATAACATTTTGACCGTGTCCATGTATAAAGTATTTATACTTCTAGGCTTGTAGATCTATATGTTCGGAGTTTGAAATGATCTGATTGAAAATGGATTGATTATATTTGATGAGCAAATATTTATGCTGTTTTAATTGAGCAAAATAAGCACATATTCTCAATTAAGTTACCTTTTACTTCTCATTGTATTCAATGAGCAATTTAGGGACACGGTTGGTTTATCTGCAGACAAAGCTAATGCATGCAGCGTTGTCTATTTATTAAGCAAATCCCGACAACTATTCCGTTACATTGAGATCTGTCATGTTATTTGCTCATTGCTTTGACACCATGTTTTCTATGGAGTTATCCTATTTACAAAGTTCAACCTAGGAGGAGACTACACAAATCCAAGAAAGATAAGCCTTTCTCTTCACGCAAGGTTATATCTCGATGTTATATATTTATAAATGATCTGTTTTCTAACTAAAGATTCTGGGATCCAAATAATTTCAAAATCTATTGCGTAGATTGGATCTATGTTACATCTCCAAAATGTACATTCCAAGTCTTAACTCAATCTATCAGCCTATCGCTGATTATTTAAGGGGCATTCAAGGTGATATTTGCCCAATCAATGTAGCAAGACCCTATGTGCTGCTTGTTATGTTCCCAAAAATCCTCAAAATTCATTCTTTCTGCCCTTACATTGATGTTGTTTTCAATTCGAATTAGATCATTCTGGTAGTTGTTTAAGTCATGATAACAATCTTCATTGTTTAACTCGTTATTTATTGGAATTGCTTGATACTCGTTCGGTATGAAATTGATAACCTTGAATCCAATAAACGCCTGGCAATCTAAACAGTAAACGTTTCTTACAAGAAGCCTATCATTCACAATTTCAGTATTTGTATCCAAGAAGACAGTATCGGAAGGTTCTGTATTAATAAATAGACTATTTGTACAATTCTTGCATGATAATATATACGAACTATATGGAAGAGAATCCGACACAGAATGGAATTGACTTGGTATATAATCTTCAATAAATCTGGAATTCCGTAGGTTCATTGGCTTGGTTATATGAATAATTAGAATGAAAAAGGCATGATGAATTCATTATACTATAAGAATGAAACTGTTTAGCAAAATACATCCCCTGACCGTTTACGAACTTTTCTCTACATTGTAAATGTGACTGGTGAATTAATGTGCAAATTTACGAGAAGTATTTTCTCACTTTATTTGGGGGTACCTAAATTATTTTTTAGAATTGAGCTGCACATTCCAATTTGATGCAAAATAATAATTGTAGGGTAGACATTTACGAACAATAGATTTCCTAAAAGGAATAAATGTTGCCAAAACTTCGTACTAGATTTGCTCAAAGAATATTTTACATGCAGCTTGAGGGAACTCAGTTACCTACGTTGCTAAATTTATTACTATCTACATTATTAAGACCGATGGTAATTGATCTCCTGTGCGTTTATCAATCTCGAGATGCAACAAATGACAAGCTGGTTTTAACGGGAGCCACTAAATAAGTTTCATCTTTCCAATCTATTGAACAGATAAAGACAAAGCTTCTAGATATCGGGTTCTCGAAGATAACGGTTTTCTATAAGCAATATTTGTTCCCGAAAAGAAAGATAGCTGGGCCGGAACCAACATTATATAGCAGTTTTGAAGTGTCCTATAGATCAATGATCAAACTTTGCGAATGATAGAAAGCAGCTAGCCAGGGAAAGAAGAAGCTCTTCAGAAAGCTTTCCTTGGTTCCCCTTGTCCGCACCATGTCGAGTCAAGCCTATTATTTTCTATCAATTGACCAAGTTGTGAAGAAGCATTTGGTTTGGAGGTTCTACGAATGCCTCCGACTTTTTTTTGCATGAAGTCTGCGAATTTCCTCTTTATATAAGCCAATAGTGTATTAATTTAAACCAATTATCAGACACTATACTACTCCTCAAATGGACTACTTTACCCCTCAAATGTACAGGACATACCTCTAAAGTCTGGAACATGGAATCATATATGACTTTGCACTGTATTGACAACAATTGCAAAAATTGGCAATTTGGCATATACGCACGACCATAAGGATTGGTTTTTCTTACATGAAAGATAGCAACATATCACGTGACTTCAACACATTTTTTGCAGTTGGAAATCAGTTCCCAATTAATATTTCTTTTTAGATTATTGATGAATATGTCAAGCTCATATATTCTTTCTCAAATACTTCTGTGTGTGTTAACCTTAAGGTCTCACTAAAATGACAACTTCTACCAACCCGATCAATATAACTCCCGCTCACTTGGATTTCCTCAATGAACAACTTCAGTCCTTATCTGCTACAGAAATCATCAGGTGGGCATACTACACGTTTCCAAACTTATACCAAACCACAGCATTTGGGTTAACTGGATTGGTCACAGTCGATATTATCTCAAAATTGTCTCGAGAATTAAACAAAAATCATTTAATAGATTTGATTTTTATCGATACTCTTCATCATTTCCCTCAAACCTATGATTTAGTTAAGAATATTGAAACCAAGTATAAACCAACTCTTCATATTTTCAGGCCGCGGGATGTCAATACTGATGCAGAATTTGCTGCTAAATACGGAGAACAACTCTGGGAAACTGATGATGCATACTATGATTTCCTCGTCAAAGTGGATCCTAGTCAACTTGCTTACAAATCTCTTGGTGTCAATGCTGTGCTAACTGGACGTCGAAAGTCTCAAGGTGGAGCTCGGAATAGTTTAAAGATATTAGAAATCGAAGAAACTAGCGGTGTGATCAAGATTAACCCATTATGGAATTGGGATTTTTCTCTGGTTAAAAAATATATCGATGAGAATAATGTTCCATATAATGAATTATTGGATTTGGGATATAAGTCGATTGGTGATTGGCATTCTACTGTTCCCGTTGCAGATGGTGAGGATGAACGAAGTGGTAGATGGAAAGGACAAGCAAAAACTGAATGTGGAATACATGAAACAAGCAAGTTTGCGCAATATTTAAAGGGTTCAAAGGAAGGAAATAATGCATAATTTTATGCGGATTTTAATAGGCATATATACGTAGCATAGCTACCCCATTAACACGAATGTTGGCATGTAACGAGTAATTGGCATCCATGTAAGAATAATGTATCTACGAGAGAAATGTTCTTGGTTAAAACAATCTATTAAATATTTCCGAACGACTAATATTTGTGCTAACTAATCATAAATAACCCCAAATTTTCAATTCTACAGCTGTAATGATAGGTTGTACCATATTTTAAACATGCACTGTTTATAATATTACTTTGATCCCTCTACTTACCTTGTTCCTATTCAATTGAACATCTTCATTAAGTCCCATTTGAATTTTCCCCAATTTTTCTCTTCCAATTTGTAATATTCCATGTATATCTTCTTTATCTTATCACAATCGACATGCAAACCAGTATTCACAAGAGATAAGTGATCATATATAGTTATCCATTGTAACAATTCAAGTTCTTGTAATTGAAAGATTTCATCATGGTTTATAAACTTGATAGTATTCAGAGTTAATTGATGTTGATCTCGAGTAGTAGGAGTATGTGAAATGGCATTTATATAAATATCTGATTCATCGGTATCGGAGGAGCAGTTTGATAACATGGTAGAGACAGAAGCTGCAGACTTTCCAAGACTGAATAAAGAATCGGAAGAAGACATTATTGAGGAGCTTGACGATGTGGTCTTATTCATTGCCAATCGAAAATCATTCAGTATTATCGAAGGTATTGGTTTCATACTTCTACTTCCCACGGCTGGAGAAGGAGATATTGGTGTTGATTTAAGCTCATTAGATAAAGCTGCACCAATACTACCACCTGGGTGTTTCTGGGAAAATAATTTCTTTCTGACTGATAAATCTCCTTCAATTAACTCAGAAAGAGCTAAAATACTTGCATCTGCCAACATTAACGATAAAGTAGTCGACACCGTAGGAGCGGGAATTCCATGTATTGCAACTTCATTTAACTCCAGAGGTAAATCGGTATATATTAAACTTGAAATTTGTGGATGTTGCAGTAATTTTGAAATCTGATTGCATGTTAATAAGATTATTGGTAATTCAGATGATAAATGAGGCAATAAATTCATCAATTCTGGGGTATTACCACTTGCAGTAACCATAATTAAACAATCTTCTTTAGCATTGACGCATCCTAAATCTCCATGTAAAGCTTCTGAAGGATGCAACGTGACTGATTGAATAGATAATGAATTAAGGGTAGCTACCAATTTATTCGCTATTTTATAAGATTTTCCAATACCTGCTATTATTATCTTTCCTCTCTTTGAAGTGATAGTGTTATACATTATAGTCACTGATTGTAATAGCTGGCTAACTGAAAATGAGGATGGTGTACCTTCACTATATTGTTGATATAAATTATTCACTGCTTCATTTTGAAGTCGAAGAGTGTTGGTTATTGAGTCGATGGCAGTCTGGTGCAACATCGTTTGGGGTTTGCTCATTCTGGTCGTTGTGCTAGTTCTTCTTTGGGTTGATGAGTCAAGGAGGAGGGCTCTTCTTGTCGCTACTCTCTTCCTAATATATGAACGATTGTTCCGATATTTATAAAAATAAAAGCCCGTTAGATTTATTTTATTATTATGGGAGAAATTTCTTTTTTTTTTTTTTTAATTTAATTAATTGCCATTGTGTATAAATTAAATTTCGTTATTGCGGCTGTGAATTTTTGTATTTTTCAGCTCAAAGAAAAGTTCCGTGCAAATAATCCCGATATTCCGTTGTTTTAATTTCATCCAATAGTGGTTAACTGGTCCCCATTTCAACAATGGGCTTCAACCAAAATCCACACTTTTTCAACTCATAGTTGTGTTTTGTTACCTGTTCCCATCAAGTAGCCTAGTAATAACCACATTTTACGTATCTCTTTTATCCCCACACAGCTTTTCCTCTATAGGCGTAACCCCGTCTTCTACTTCCTTAATTAGTAATCTGATTTTGATTTTTTTGATTACTAATATAGAAAATTTCAAAAATACAACATAAATTCTACATAGTTCGTTATACTCTAAGTTTCTATTTGCCTTTACAATTACAATTATATAGAATGACCTTAAATATGACACCCCTCATTGAAATTTCATTCATGGAATATCTCTAGTTGGATTATGATTCAAACCTTATGACGTATAGGAGTTGAATTCAACTAATGAGTACAATTCATTCAAATTTTCGTTGGAACTAATCTTCCTATCTTCCTTATTGCTACTACGAATGGTTCCACTATTCTTCCTGGTAACATTACTAATCACTCCATCGTTTCCGCTCAATTGCTCAAAGAATGACTGAGTAGTGATTAATCCATTTGAAGATTTATCTTGATAATCACTGGTAAATTGTTGTTGTTCGTTATTGTCGTCATCTTTCTTTAAGCTTTCTTGATAATTCTCTTCTGCCTTCTTTTTAAGATTCTGTAATTGCTTAACCCTTTGAGCCCAATTCGAAGTATAATAAGTCCCTGAAGTACTGTGCCAAACAGTAGCAAACTCATTTGCAATTATTACTAAATTTCTGATGAAGTCAGGTAATTTTTCTTGACTTACAATCTTGAAATGAGAAGTTGAAAATATTGCAGGAACCCCAGATCTTCTAAATGTCTTAACTTTGAAGAATTTAATACTTTCTCTTTCTTCTTCGTCTTCAATCAGTATGTCTTTTGATATAGCATATGGTGTTATCACAATGCTCAAGAAATTGAATTGACTCTTAATCAAGTTGAAATTGAACTCCTTGTCCGATTCATCAAAGAAAATATTCACATAATTATTCCCAATATGTCTCTTTTTCAAGTCAATAGATCTTTGAACTTCACCAGGGTCATCACTCACATCAAGTTCTTTACCATTATTCATCATACTTGTAATATGAAAAACAATTTGATTGGTATGATCTCTCCAATATCTAGTATATTCTCCATCAACATCATGTTCAATATCTAATCCTCCCGTATATATACTTTTATTATTCTTCAATTTAGTCAACTTTCCGATCTTGTTCAAAAAAAGTTGGTAATCTTTAGATCCAATTCGATTTTTTAGTACTTCATGTTCTTGAGTTTGGCCTTTGGCAATATAGACTATACCAACCTTATGAAATTCAACACCTGGTATTCTATCCAATACTGACAAAGCCCTTAAAATCACGGAATCCTCGATAATGGGAATTGGTTTAAACGTTTTCTCGGCATTGTTATCAAACAATTGAAGCAAATAATAATTTGGATGATGAACCACTCCTTTAGAAACGGAATCTTCACTATTCAATTGCATCCTTAATTTAGTCATGCCAGTAGGTCTTCTTATTATTATATCACTATCTCCATTGGATTGATTGGTTTCAATACTAATTATTGAACAATCTCCAATTATCCATCGATTCAATATTGTATCCTTCTTTTCAGAATCGTAATTACCACCACTGGAGTTTCCACTCATTAATGATAACGGAACATTACTATATGTAAATCGAATTATAAAGTCCAAAAACCCCCTTGTTTGTTCATCTAATGATGATGGGTCCTTCTGACAAGATATCAAATTCTTAACAATAAACGAAGACAATTTCTTTCTATCATAAACAGTTATCTTTAAAAACCAATTAGCAATCACATTATACGCTAACACAGAAATAAACTGGGATAACACAGGTGCTACTCCGAGTTGTTGGTTTTGCTGCGTCAGCGGAGCTAGTTCAACCTCGGCATCCACTCCATGTGTCTGAATAATCGGAATATTCTCTTCTGCGCCAGGTTGTGTTCTATTTTGACTGTCATTTGCATATTGAATATACTTAAATGCAATTCCAAATACTCTTTTAAATTCTTCAATCGTAAAATTGGATGTTAGAATAGGTAAATGAATCAAACTCATCAAAAACTCCAAGGTATGAGTACTGGCATATGCAGAAGTAACTCTTGTTTGTAACTTGGTTAAAATCAGTCCAAGATATTTTTTGATCGACATTGGAATTTCATAACAACAGACTGTTAGGATGTTTACACAAGGAATTGCCGTTTTCTCCCATGAGCTCAACCCAAATATTAAACTATTTACAATCTGATCCTCGTCAAACTTGGAAAATAAATCATGATATCCCATTAATGATGAAAGACTTCTTACAAACGCAACTTGTAAATCACCCTTGGTCAATTCGGCTGCGATATTCCCAGTAGAAAAGGATAACTGCGCTGGTAAATTCAAGGTCAATTGGTCACAAATAACTTTTCTCAACTCTATAATTTCGTCGTGGCAATGCATAAACAAGTTCATATTGCTTAACTGGGTACATAAATGTCCCCATACATAAGAATAACACTCCCAATCAATGAATGTTTGTGTAACCTTCAATGCTAGTTTCAACCATCTACGAATGTCAATATAATATCTCTCTCCATCATAATCTTCTTCATCTACTTTGAGTACAAGCATCTTGTTCGGTTTGTCAAAACACTCTTCTTGCAAATAAGATACGTGTTCGGGATAAGACCATTTATAGCCATCCAATTGTGGGGTATTTGTTGCATCACGTTTGAAAGCAGATGCCAAACCCATCATATCATTCGGTTGTGTAATATAGATATAATATTCTTTGGTCACTCTTATTCTGACAAACAATTTACATAAGATTAGTACTATATTAGGTTCACCCACATTAGAAGTAACTCGTTCGCCGATTGATATCAAAAGATCAAATGTTTCTTGGGCTCGCTCTGGATTCTCGTTACAACATTTCAGAAATACTAATACTAATCCCTTGGTTAATTTTTCCAAGAACTTCTTACTAGTTTGATTGGTCGTATTGTTAGTGGATGACGGGTGTGAGCTAATAGAAACGAAACTTCGAGAATATATGGATTCTGGCTTAGTCTGCAGTTTCTTCTCGACGTACAATGGTAAAATAAATCCCACTAGTTGCTTAAAAACTGGTGCTGGGGATTGCAAGCACACGTATAAAAACACCTCATCAATTAAATATCGTAATACATTCTCATCATTTTCACGCTTAGATCTCTTAAAAATATCAATAATTAAATCATAGTTCACATCCAGTGCAGTATAAATTGAATTAGAAATTCTCAACCCATTCAAAATTACTTCTAGACATTTTATCCTAACTTCCAATATTGCTTCTTTTGACTCGTTTACAGATTCCATCTCCTCTTCGTCATGAAAATCATAATAAAAACAATTCAAGATCTTCAAACAGTTATCTTTCCAAAATGGGCTTAGCAAAGAACACAACTTCTCCTCCTCGTAATATTTCAACACAAACATCCTTACACTAAGTGGTAAATCAAAATAATTGGACAAGAAAAACTGGATCAATCGATCTTTGGGTGTGGGCAATTCATGATTCTCATATAGTACCTGTAATGAATCACAAATGGATTCAAGATATCTTTTATCCAGATAATTATTTACTCGTAAGCTTTTCAATATATCATAAATCGAACAAGTATTAGAATACCACATTTGAAATGGTAAAATTTTTTCAAAAGAATCGGTAAATCTAATAGCAAAATTATCAAAATATGATTCTTTGGCTAATAATTTATCCATGCTCCTCAAGTATTTTGTATTTATTTCAGGGATGTTATAAGAAAGTGCCAGTTTTGAGGAACGAATGATTTTAAAATAGTTATACTCTATAGCAGTAGAAGCTGTGCTTGTTGTTACAACAGCATGGGAAATATTTCCTTCAATAGCATTATTTAGTTGAATTCGTTGTATTAGTTGAAAGGATCCGATGCAAGAATAGATTGGAGAATTTTCAGGGGATATAGTTATTACTTGCTGCTGTTTATCTGACACGCTATGATTTCTTCTATAGCGTTGTAATTCCGGGTTAGCTATATTTTCACATAGACTAGTAATGACAAGATTGAATGTTTCATCTTGCATTAAATTCATGATAGATTCCCAAACCATATCATTCAAATTAATATCGACTCCTGAACCGTAAATTGAAGATAGTAATTGTAAAATTTTTGAATAGTTTTCGGAGGGGAAATTGCCAAATATGAACATTGTGTTTAATACTCCGACAACAGAAGTCAAAATCGTTTTATTCATTGTCAGGTTCCCGATATTTGTTACGTGATGCATAATTGAATTGACTAAAGATTCACTTAAGATAGTATAATTGTATCTCAAACAATTTCTAACATATTCCAATAAATCTATTAGATTACAATATTCTCGATCAATCTTTTTCATCTCCGTATCCTTTTCTTCGGTTTCAAATTTATATTTATGAGATAATCCACTCATGATATTAAGATTAGATTCCAAGAATCCATCCAATCTTCTTTTATCATCGTCATATATCAAAAAGTCATGAACAATTATTCCATTGTCTGATAATGCCACTACTGTTTCCAAAAATAAATCAAAGTCTGGATCGATCATTTCATTATTAAGTTTACAAAATCTAATGACATCATTGAAATAATTCAGTCTAGTTCCAATAACTCCACTTCCACCACTATTGATATTTCCATTGCCTTTATCATTCTTGGCACATTGTACTAATAATTTCAATGTTGGCCTTCTAAGTCGACCACTGTTACCCTGGCTTGCATAATCTCGTACAAAATACCAAATTTCAGCTAATGAGGAAGATATATTATATTTTGCAACACATTCAGTCACACGTTCCATAGCCATTACTTTGGTTGATGTACTAACACCATTATTAGCTTGCAATTGTTGTAGAAGTGATTGAAGTTCTTCAACGACAGCTCTACCACTATCACTAACACCAAGTCCAACAATAGTTGGATTTATTAGCACTGGTACTCTTTTAGATGTTTTTGCATTGGAACCCGATTGCGAATAAGATAATGAAGAAGTAGATGAACCTGTAGATGGTTTGAATGATTTAGTTATGGATTTGAAGACACTGCTTATACCAGTATTTGGATGGTATGTTGACATCTACTTTTCTTGATTGAGTCTGTTGAGGTAGCTAAGAGGGGGGTGTTTTGGCAGGTGGTTGATATAATTAATTAATTTTCAATCGATTTCTTGATAAGATTTAAATGCAGTCAGACTCGAGGGGGTGGACACTTAATAATCTTTTTTCTGCTGCTATCTTTGTTGTTGTTGCTGTTGTTGTTCCTTCATAATGTAAAGTTTTACGGCTTAGTGTTGCCCGGCTTAACTTTGAACAAAATCTTTTTCTTTTAACTAATTAATTACTTACCCTCTTTAATGTGGGTTAAATTGTTATCAAGCTTTTTTTACAATTTCCAATTCCACCAAATGATTACTTACAATTTACCATATTTCTATTATTATGTGCACCCGTTATTCATATATAATGTTATTCAAATGCTGTAATTGTTAAGTTGATTTGTCATAGATCAGTGAAGTTCCTAGATCAGTTACGTTAGTAGTAGCTTAGATCAGCTAGTAGTACATTCTTATATTAGGAAATTAAAATGGTAAGAACATACTAAGGAGAAATACCTTGACCATATACAATACTAAAGCAACAAGCCTTAAATATGCGAGATCAGAATCTTCAAATCCATTGGAAGTTAACTACCATCTTTCTTAATATCTGCTGATAACCAAGTTTAAAAGTATTCAGTCCCCAGTACTTTGTCATGAATGAAAATATTGTGAATCAATAATGATGGTAAGGAAGTGTCGATAATCATGTAATTGAATCTTCCGTCCTCAGCGCCTTGTCAGTAAGGGAATATCAGTCAACTTTGAGGCCTGTTTTGGCCCCGTTGGCTAATACCCGCAGACCGCAATCGACGCCTCTGTACAACAACAAGGGGAAATCCCAGGCCAATCACCAAATTTGTTAATGGGACTGACTGGCAGGCACCCCTCATTATTGCCAGTCTCAGTACCCTTCATGGACACTGCCCACTCATAAGAGAAAAAAGTTAGCATATTATAAATTAAGAGAAGAGATATTTCAAATTGTTATAAATTGAATAATGGTGGTTGTCTTATTAACAAAAACCTTCAACGGTTTTTCGCAATCAATGAGTGAATGTAAGTTTACACACCGAAATAAAATATTTGCATCCAAAGAATTTTGATTCTTTAACCTACGTTTGTTTCACTTACAATATATTAAACTGTATATTACCGAACCAACACAAGAAATAAAAATTGATAATGTTCTATTCCATTAGATCCCAAATGAGAACTATTTCAGACTACTCTATTTGCCTTAGTTTCAAAAAATCAATTGTAAACATATTTAATGTATTTGAACCAAGGTTAAATTTACTACCCTCAAATTCATTCACAATTACTCCTTTATATACCACATCAACATATTCTATCCAAAAAGATTGTTATCATATTGGGTATATCACAAGTCCTAACTAGTGATGGTTGGATATCTTGAATTGGCTTGTACATAATTATTGATAAATCGAGGTTTTGAAAAGAAAAATTTGAATAAAGGAATGGTGGTGGTGGTGGTGGTTGTGGTTGGTGGTTATCTTAAACAAATTGTTATTATATGTATTTTTGGTGTTTTCATGACATTCTATGACATCCTAGCAGGATTATTTCAGTTATTGCCGTATGATAGTATTATTACTTATTTATATTATGTTTATGTTTATACATTATTGGAAAATTGGGGTGCAATATCTCTTTTTCTCTAAATTGGTATGGTATAAGGGATGGTTGGAACTCATTGATAGTTCAAGATGATCAATAATAGACAGCATTTCCCACACAATCCATGGATTTATCAATTTGCAAAAAAAAAAGGCAGAACGGTACAAAGTTCACTAATTGGTTGAGACTTTTCAACAGCTTTTAAATGAATCCAATTCTATTTAAGTACAAGCTCTATTGAAATATGCATTAGTTTATAATAAATATATACAGTCTATATAATACAAAATTCAAGGTTATTAACACCAATAGTTATATACTTGGAACCACCAAGGTTTTGATCTCATTATTTCTCTTTCTTCAGCCAATTCTTGTTTCAATGCTTCTATATCAGTTTCTCTTCTTCCTGAATCAATGTCAATATCACTTGCTCTAATAAATAAAATCCAATTCTTTCTCCAAATCTTATGTCCAACGTAAAATAAAATCAAAATAACAAATCCTAAATAACTTGAAAAGAATCCTTCAGCACTAGGAGATTCTCCAAGTGGGAATATAGCTAACCAAAATTGAGCAATTAATACAAGTGTATTCAAAATTACTCCAAACCATGATCCAATAACTCCTGTTTGAGAAGTAAATGCTAATTCATCAACATTTCTTCCATTAAATGATAAAGCTCTTCTAAATCTAATATGAGCCAAACATATAGAAAGCCAAGTGAAAATTGAACTTAAACCAGAAATTGCCAATAACCAACCAAAAATTTCATCTTGTTTACCACATGCAGCAATAAAACTCAATAATCCAAATACATTTGTAATCATAATTGCAACCAACGGACGACCAGCACGATCAATGTATCCACAAAGCTTTGGAGCTAAACCTTGTTCGGCCAAAGCAACAAGGGTTCTAGAAGTAGCATATACGGAAGAAGATCCAACCGAGATGACTGAGATTAAAATAACAGCATTCATAACCGATGGTAATCCACCAATTCCTCCATCTCTAATAGCAATAACAAATGGAGAGGCAGATACTCCCGAGGCACCTAATAAATTTTCATTATCATACGGAACCAAGAAAGTAATCAAAGTTAAACTGACCATGTAAAACATCAAAATTCTCCAAAATACTTGTTTAGTGGCTTTTGGTAAAGATTTTCTAGGTTGATCAGCTTCAGCTGCGGTTAAACCAACTAATTCAGTACCAGCAAACGAAAAAGCGGCTGTAATAAAAACACTTGCTACACCTTTAAATCCATTAGCAAATGGACCTGGGTTATACCAATACTCGGCCCCATGATAATGTCCTGTTGGTCCTCCTCCAGCAGCCAAAACAATCAGAACAATAATAAATCCAATAACAGCTAAAACTTTTAAGAATGAAAAGATGAATTCAGCCTCACCATAAGCTCTAACCCCAAAGAAATTAATTGAAATTACCACAACATAAAAAATTAAAACCCAAACATCAGGATTAATTGAAGTATTCCAATATTGCATTGTCATCAGCCCAGCAACTAATTCAAGTGGAAGTAAGACAAGATATTGTAAGAAATAATTCCAAGCGACAGCAAAGCCTACACTTGGATCAATGAATCTACTGGCATAAACATTGAATGACCCACTAATGGGGAAAGTAACTGCCAATTCAGCCATAGCTTGGATGGTACATAAAATGGATACACCTGAAATAAACCAGGCAATTAAAAGACCAGCTGGACCACCAGTACTTAAAGCAGATCCAGTACCAACTAATAACCCTGACCCTATTGAAGAAGCAATTGCAATCATTTGAAGATGACGATTCTTCAACTTACGATGAAGTTGAGAGGAAGAAGTGTTGACATTGATACGTTGTATCTCCGTTAAATCTTCTTCATCGTGATATTTCTCTGAAGTGGTAAATTTTTCTGATTCCGTTGCTGGTTTGAAAGAATCCTTAAATGATTGCCATCTTCCTGACGATTGTTGTGTATCATTATATGGTGATGCACCTGATGTAGTAGTGGTAGTAGTGGTGGTGGTAGTAGTTTGATAATCTGGCGAATATTTCCCAACAACCTCAAAGTCCTGTTTAGACATTTTATGTATGAAATAGTGTTGTTGCTATAGTAATTGTTGTTGTTGAATATTGAATATTGCAGATAAGAAAACGTTCCAATTGTAAAGTAAATCCAATTTTTGGTTTTTTTTTTTTTGGTTTTAATTTATTTAGGTGGGCCATGACCAACAAATTTATATGAAAATCATTTAATTTAATCACTGACAGTTTTTACTTAATAAACCCTTGCAATAAAAAAAATTTTCTTGTGTTCTTTTTTTTTTTTGGATTTTGCAACTGCAACAGAAGTAAAGAAATAAAGAAATAAAGAAACGGTGTGATGTTTCTTAAGGAAGATCTTTTTGTTTGTTCTTTTTTGTTGATTTTTTTTATTTACAACCAAAAATGAAAAAATAGAAATAAATTTTTCATTAATACGAGAAATACGAGATGACCGGTTAAATTTCTTTTTTTGTATTTAGTATGATTTTATTTATGTTCAATTTTGACTCTGTCAATCAACTGACATTACCCACAACGATATTGATGTTGGTTTGATAAACACTTACAATACTTGATTTCTTCATTTCAGAACATCTAGCGCTAAAATGTATATTTACCGATGTGGAATGTAACTCTACCTTCAACCTTTTTTATCAATGAATCATTTCGAAGAGGTCAAAAAAAATCGACTCATATTATTCGCACATAGGAGTGCATATTGGTTCAACGGATTTTCTAAAATATATTTATTGCTTCACTGAACTTCTTACCTCCCTGTTATCAAAATGAAGAATAAATTATATCGCAATGCTTCATATTGATTTCAGTTAATTAATTAACCAAAAAATTAACAAAAATTCTTCTCATGAAAATTTCATGCCTTTTAAAATCATTATTGTGTTCCAAATACCTCATCATTCAATACCAATCGTGCTAATATATACATAAGTAACAAAAACAAATTGAATTGATTGATGTCTACAACAAGCATTCGAATAGCAATTAGTATATTAATATATTAAACAAACTAATAATGAATTAAACACTAAAAATTAAACATCTATTTCGGTGAACCATCTTATCCATATATTAAATCCACGACAAAACATAAACCTCCACCCCAAGTAACCCTTTGTAACCCATTTCTTAACCATTTTGGTTTGATATTAATAAACATATTCCCACAATTGTAACCCTCACTCTCAACACCAATTCCCCATTTTATATTCTCTCTTACATTACATCCATCCCAGAAATTCCACCATTTATGTCTCTCACAAGGTTTCAATCTCATCAAATTCTTCATCAATGGACCCTGTGGTCCATCAATATATTTATAACCACCAATAAAACTATATGATTGCCTTGGATCTTTATCATCCAATTTTATATCACCCCAATGACCTACATATCCTAACCAATTCCCATATTCCCATTCACGACCAGAATGTTTCAGATTGGCATTCTTGATGGTTGGATAAATATGCTTCCCGTCAAATGTATATCCCAAATAATTCTTCAGTGGATTCCATAAGGGTCCACGATCAGTGAAATCACTCAAAATTCCATATGGTAAATCATGAGGATGTTGTCCTACACTGGGATAATTTGCATGAGTACCACTAGCACTAAATAAAACTGGATGTTTACCATTTTCATACTTTTCTAAATTATGATAATAAAATGCACCACCACCTCCATGAGCAGACATCCAAACAATAATTGGTTCACCTTTATAAAATCTTACTAATGAATGTTCCCAATCACCTACATGATTCCCATATGGACCTTGTCCCATAACGAAAGGACCAAGATTAAAAGAATAGAAATAGAACCAATATGCATCAATCCAACCATTTCCTTTATCCACTACAATCAATGTGGCAGGTGCATCTTTAGTTTCTCCATTGACAAGATTTGGTTTATTCTTAATTCCAGAAATCCATTCTGGATTGGTTGTGAAATCTTCTAGTGATTCAAGATAAATTTCTTGTGACCTAGGTAACTTACCTAATTTCTTCAATGTAAGATTATCAGAAATAACAGTCTTGTTGAGATAAGTCGCATTAAAATGGGTAACATATTGTTTGATATCATAAGGAAGATATCTTTCTTCACTATAAAGATAAACCACTGGACAATAATCAAGTACATATTGTGGTATTTCTCCATCTTTAAGAGTCCTTTGGTTTAAATTTGGAAATGAAACTATAGGAGGATAGTCTTTATATTTAAGAGGATCCTTAAGGATATTATTAATATGTATTTCTCTTCCACTGTCTTGTATTGTACTTAGTATAAAGCTTTCTTCTATTGCTTCAAATGATCCTGGTGATGTTGCCAAACATAGGGATATGATGGTGAACAAAAGCAAAAAATAGCTACTAGGTAGATTTACCATCCTGAATCGTTGTTCTTGTTGTTCTATATTGTGTATATAGCTGTTCTATAAGTTGTAATAAGTATATAGCTAAGTAGAAGAAGGAGAAGTAGTAGTAGTAGTAGTAGTAAAATGTTTCGGTTGGTCTGGGATTTTGATCGTTTACTTAAAGCAGCAGCCCCAATTAACCTGAAAATGAATGATAAATGAATGACATCAACAATATGTTTATATGCAGGATTTGTTTTTTTTTTATAACAAAAATTGCACGGGGCATGAGGTTGTGTGTGAGTTGGTGGGTGGTACTGGACTAAACTATCACACATTGAGTTGTTACTTAGCAACCAATTACAGCACAATGAATTTAATCCTTGATAACATATGACTAACCACAAGTTCTACTTCCTTTGCAAAGAGCATCACAACAAAGTCGCAAAAATAGAGGATTTACCTATAAAGCCTATATATTGTTCGTGTTTCTTCATTCATACATGAGATTATGAAGAATACGATTTACAGTAAATGGGGTTGTTTTTTTTGGCGATATCATAATAATCTCTTCGGTATTGTTGTAGTAGTAAATTGTTGGGACCGACCCTTGTTCTAGACACAAACCATAGTAAAATTACTCGCCGATTGTTGTGTTAATATTTATTTTTTGTTTATTGATGTCGTACTGCGCGCGATTCCCTCGTTTAGAATCCCACCAAAATTATGAAACAATAAACTACATGCGGACATTCATGGGTGTAAAGCTGTCTTTTTCTGTAATTACATTAATTTTATCGGATTAATCTAAACTATTTCTATACACGATAAGTTGGTTCATTAGAAAAGTTTTCATGGTTTTTGTAATAATTACTTAAAACACAAAGATTTGATCACCTAATTTACTGACAGGTTTAGCCTTGGTGAAACCCAAGCCGACAGCTGCCTTCTTCATAGCACTAATCATTGGTGGAGGACCACATAACAATAAGTTCATTTCATCACTTGGCGCTGGTAAATATTTCTTCATTAATTCAGGAGTAACAAATCCGATGGATCCTTGCCAATTTGCACCAGCTTCATTCAAAACGTAATGAATTGAAAATTGATCAGGGTTGGCTTTTTGTAATTGATCCAATTCTTCTCTTAATAAAATATCATTTTCAGTAACATTGGCATAAAGTAAATTAATTTTAGTCTTATCTTGAGGGTTCTTTAAAATGGCAGTAATGATTTGATACATTGGAGCAATACCAGTACCACCAGCAATCATACCGAAAGATTTCACCATATTTGGAGTATATTTGAAGAAACCTTTAGGACCTCTAATATCAATTAAATCACCAATCCTCTTTTCAGCAACAAATTTGGAGATATTACCATTTTCATACGTCTTGATTAATAAATCGAAATGACCAACAGTGTCATCATTTGTGATTGGAGTATAAGATCTAACAATTTCCTTTTCATTGATTGTTGCACCAATGGAAATATGTTGACCAATAGGTAAACCTAAGACATCAGTTGACTTTGGTAATCCAAACCTGTAGATACATGAGTTGTGACTAACCTTAATCTTTTCAATCAATGGGAATTTCTTGAACTCTTCAGGATTTAACACTGGTTGAAGAATACTATTCTTTCTGGATAATTGAAGGAAATAGTAGGCAACGATTGACGAAATGAACGTAAAGACACTAGCAAATATAATTAAAGGATTTGCATCTGATTCGACTACTGCACGAGTTACACCTTCTGCTGCAGACATCTCTGTGTTGATTTACTTGATAACAAACCAAAAAAGAACAAAAAGAAGAGAAGAGAAGTATTGGGATAGTTGTTGTTCTTTATACGACTGAAAATTTACAATAGGAAAAAAAATTTCTTGACAACAAAAAAAAAAAAAAAAAAAGAAAAAGGAATCAGATGGTTCTTAAAAATAAAATATTTTTTGCACTTAAAAAATTCCAACAGTTGCAGCAGGAGTTAAGCAACTGAAAAAAATCTATTATACGAACAGGAAGAGCCAATTAAGTTGAAAAGACAATCCACAGTTTCACATGATATGTGATCCAAGTAAAATTTGAATACTGACTTAAACTATAAACAATCGTAGTTCTACTTTATAGCGGGATTATTCCGTTCTACTACCCTCCCCTCCCCCCACTCTTTTCCAACAATGCAGTAACTCGACCCTCACTATGATTTAAAAACACGGGTATCGCCACTATTACTTATTTTCCAAAACCGGCTAACACTTCCCCCTTCTCCACCTTTTTTTTTTTTGGTTTACTAAACAGGTTTCAAACCTTAGGAATCCCACTTCCGAAATATTGAACAGTCTAAGGTTATTCCTTTATCATCATCCAGTCCCCCTCCACCTATGCCAATATTTTCGTTGTTCCTCGCAGCTTCGATAGCCACATTGAATATGGGGTTTCTATCATTTGAAATTTTAACTTTCCTTCTCAAATCAAGGTCCTAGCCATCAATATCTAATTAAATTGTATCAGATGAGTGGTATTTACTAAATTAGATTGCTGTTGCAGACTCGAATTTCCTGGATTTATAAGAGTTGATCATGTTTTCCATCGGGATCATTTGAAATGATTTCCCATTTAACGTGGTTTTGGATATTTACATTCAACAATAAACCTTCTGGAAATCACAAATATTAAGGATTGTGGATGTCCTAAGCTTGAACGTCTATCACCTCTTGGTGCATTGTTAGTGTTGGGAAAGCTTAAGAATCACTAGTTGAGTTCTTCTCCGATGGGAAATATGGCCTTGTGATGCTCCCTAAAAAGAGCAAAAGATTATATTTGTCTACGACCATGACTTAGCAATAAAGAGCTTGGTGGGGTTTGGTTCTATTCAAAGTTACATTAAATTCCTCGAAGTACCTTCTTTGGAAAGATTAGCCATGGGGCGAAGGTGGATGACATACCAACTACTGACCAACAACATGTAGCCCAAAATATGAAAATATAGCTATTTACCTATACATTAACCAAAAATGCACCCAATCTTAGTTCACTTTCTCTTGTTTCATTTAATAAAGAAGAGAACTTAAACCAAAAAAGGGCGCATTTAAGCGCAATAAAATCTCATCACCCTCCAACCTAGAATCCCGTTACTAGTGAAAAGTCCAAAAATGTAGAATGGAAAAGATACGTACTTCAATAGATGGTAGATACGTTAATTTGTCATATACTAGTTCAATGAAGTTCCTAGATCAGTTGAGTTAGTAGTAGCTTAGATCAGCTAGTAGTACTTTCTTATATTGGGATTATAAAATGGTAAGAACATACTAAGGAGAAATACGTTGACCACAAACTATACCAAAACAACAAACCTTAAACAGGTGAGAGCAGAATCTTCAAATCCATTGGAAATCAACTACCATCTTTGTTAAGATCTGCTGATAATCAAGTTTCAAAGTATTCAGTCCCCAGTACTTTGTCATGAATGAAAATATTGTGAATCAACAATGATGGTAAGGAAGTGTCGATAATCATGTAATTGAATCTTTCGTCCTCAGCGCCTTGTCAGTAAGGGAATACTAGTCAACTTTGAGGCCTGTTTTGGCCCTGTTGGCTAATACCCGCAGACCGCAATCGACGCCTCTGTACAACAACAAGGGGACATCCCAGGCCAATCACCAAATTGTTTTAATGGGACTGACCGGGCACCCCTCATCATTGCCAGGCTCAGTGCCCTTCATGGACACTGCCCACTCATAAGAGAGACGACAGTATGGAATGCCAAGGAGGCTCGGCAGGAAGGAAATCATGGCCAACTGGTGAGGTTATTATTCAGGTAAGGAATATGTATGTCATGAGGAGATGGGGTTATTATTCAGGATTGAAGCAATGTACTAAGGACTTACTTAAGGTGGGATTTATCTTCTCCAGAATTAGAATAAAAATCTAACAAGGTGGGATATTTGTTTGAACACTTTTTCCAGTTCGCAATCAATTTTGCTTTGAACCAAAGTTTGAAATTATTAAATTGCCAGTTCATCAATAAAGTTTCACAATTTTTGGAATCACCCTCCAAGTAAAGGGAGCAATGGACTGCAAATCCGTCAAGAGCCAACATGAGTTTAAATACGTTGACCCGTAACAACTCGACCACGAACAGCACCAAGTATCTTCTAAGAATCCCACGAGTTAAAAGAAACCGCAATGAAAAATAGTGTCTTGTAACACTGTCCTCCTGAAGTAGCATGAAGGAGAATATAAGATACCAATGAAAAACGTCAATAAAATTCCAAGTAGTGGTAAGCAATGGACCAATCAAATTTACCAAGACCCAACATGAGTTTCAATCTCAACCACGTTGACCGTTGACAACACCATTCAATTAAATCCGTTAAAAGTCAACATGAGTTTCGAACCACATTAACGGTTAACAACTTCAACCACGAACACTATCTTCTAGTATAGTTTCTTCATACAATGTTCACTTGAAATACCTCAATGATAAAATGACTTTCTTGAAACTCTGTTCATTTGAAATAATATTAGAATAAGATAAGGAACTAG
>NDXA01000108.1:0-43398 GCA_002105455.1 Hemisphaericaspora xylofermentans | reverse complement strand
TACAGACGAAAACGCTGGTTGGTATACTACTACGAGCATCTTGGGCGATTCTGATGAATTCAATTTCGAAGAAGGTGAAATTCCTGACGATGCTCCTGAGAGAACTAGCTACACTACTACATTTACCGATGACGGTGGAAACGTAAAGACAGGTGCAGTTATTGTGGATACGGATCAAGACGGTAATTGGTATACAACCACTGAGACTTTCGAGCTTGATAGATACACTACTACACTTACTGATGAATTTGGAAATACGAAGACTGCGGCAGTGATTGTATCAACTGACGACGATGGCGATTGGTATACTACTACTAGTACATTTAACTATGAAGCCTATACTACCACTTTTGATGACGACGGAACTGAGAAGACTGGTCTTGTTGTAATTTCTACTGACTCTGATGGAGACTGGATAACCACCACTAGAGTATTCGAAGAAACAAGTTATACTACTACGTTTACTGACGAAGGTGGAGCCACTAAAACAGGTGTTGTGATTGTTTCTACTACCGATGATGGCGTGTGGTACACCACAACTAGCACGTTGGAACTTACCAGTTATACTACAACCTTCACAGACGATGTTGGAGAAACCTGGACTGGTGTCGTTATTGTGACTACTGCCGAAAACGGTGATTGGTATACTACCACTGATACTTTTGACTTTGATATTTATACTACCACATTCATTGATGACGACGGAATTGAGAAGACTGGGCTTGTTGTTGTATCTACTGCAAACGGTAATTGGCAAACCTCCACTAGCGTCTACGAGCAAACTACCTACACTACAAGATTTATTGAGGATGATCAGATTCAGACTGCTGTTGTTGTTGTTGGAACTGATGATTCCGGTGTATGGTATACCAGTACCATCAGTTTCAATGCTGCTAGCTACACTACCACGTTTACTGACGAGGATGGGGTCACTAAGACAGGAGTTGTGATTGTTTCCACTACCGATGGTGGTGCGTGGTACACCACAACAAGCACGTTTGAACTTACAAGTTATACTACCACGTTTACTGACGGAACTGGAGCCACTAAGACAGGTGTTGTGGTTGTTTCCACTACCGATGATGGTGTGTGGTACACCACAACTAGCACGTTGGAACTTACAAGTTATACTACAACCTTCACAGACGATGGTGGAGAAACCAGGACTGGTGTCGTCATTGTGTCTACAGACGAAAACGCTGGTTGGTATACTACTACGAGCATCTTGGGCGATTCTGATGAATTCACTTTCGAAGAAGGTGAAATTCCTGGCGATATTAATGACGACATTCCTGAGAGAACTAGCTACACTACTACATTTACCGATGGCGGTGGAAGCGTAAAGACAGGTGCAGTTATTGTGGATACTGATGAAGACGGTAATTGGTATACAACCACTGAGACTTTCGAGCTTGATAGATACACTACTACGCTTACTGATGAATTTGGAAATACGAAGACTGCGGAAGTGCTTGTATCAACTGACGCCTTTGGCGAATGGTATACTACTACTAGTACATTTAACTATGAAGCCTACACCACTACCTTTGTCGACGAGAATTCAAATACAAAGACTGGGCTTGTTGTAATTTCTACGGATGATAATGGAGACTGGGTAACCACTACTCGTACATTTGAACAAACTACCTACACTACTACGTTTACTGATGATGATGGAAATACTAAAACGGGTGTAGTTGTTGTTGGTACTGCGGAGGATGGTTCATGGTACACTACGACTAGTACCTTTGGAGCTTCAAGCTACACGACTATTTTCACTGATACTGACGGAGCCATAAAGACTGGGGTTGTTATTGTAACTACTGATGCAGCTGGTGGATGGTTCACCACGACAAACATTTTGTCTAGTTACACTACAACCATTACCGATGCGGATGGATCAGTTTACACTGGTGTGGTTGTTGTGACCGTTGATGAAAGTGGAAGATTGTATACCACTACCAGGGAATTGGAATTTTCTAGCTATACCACTACATTTACAGATTCCGACGGAGAAGTGAAGACTGGGGTTGTTATTGTATCTACTGATTCGGACGGTTCGTGGTACGCTAAGACTGATACTTTGAATGTTGTCACGCAATATATTACTATCACGGAAATAGAAGGGGTAACCAAGACTGCTATCGTTGTTGTATACTGTAAAGAAGATGGTGTGAAGCATACGACAACTGACATTGTTAAGGATGTCAAGTATACTACTACATTCACTGATGAAGGTGGGAAGGTTAAGACCGGTGTTGTTGTCATATGTACTGAAGAAGGGGGCAAGCTGTACACCAAGACTGTGGAACAAGAAGCTGAAAGGGAAAAGACTACTGAAAAGGAAAAGGCTACTGAAAAGGAAAAGACTACTGAGAAGGAAAAGACCGTTGAAGATATTACCAAATACACAACAGTTGTATCAGAGGGTGAAAAGACGTCTACTTATGTTGTTATAGTCACTGTTGACACTGCGGGTCAAGTATATGTTACTACCGAGACTCCAGGTGCTATCGAAACTGTTGACTACCCAGTTGCCCAGACCGAAATCTATCTTGGATCGGCGCAGAGACTTCTTAGTTTTGCAGCCTTTATGGCAGGATTTGTGGGGTTGTTTTTTATTTAATTGAAATTGGATATCCACTATGGTTTGTTTTGTTTTGTTTTGTTTTGTTTCGAAGGAATTTTATACCCAAAAATATGCCGCAATTTGTTTCCTTATAGTATTGTTTAAATGGAATTGTATATCCAATATGACCCCTATTTGTTTCTACATATAATTGTAATGTGTATGTATGTAGCAAACATATAGGGAATTAACTAATGTATAACCTATGTTTATGATTTTCTAACATTTAGTACTTCTCTGTCTGATTTACTCTTAGTTGCACTAAGGATCATACCAATAGACTTGAAAACCGGTTAATTTTTACATATAGGCTCTGTGGTGCAAATAGGAAGCCAATATTAGGCTTGATGGAGGGGTTGCTGGAAGAGTCAAGAGAGACCATCCGAGTAAGTTATTTGACACCCAATGTTGACATTTCCATTGCCTTACATTGTTAGAAAATTCATGCAAACCCCAAATAGATCCAGTTTATATTGTTGCATTGCCTATTCATGGTGATTTGAAAATCGTGGAATTGGTATACATTCATTGAATATAAATTTTTTGTTTTGCAGCAATTCTCACATTTAAATTCCAACAACCTGTTGCTATGGCAACCTTCACCCAGTACCGACATTATGTGTCTCCATCAAAAAAACCACATAATGTCTCCTCTCACAATACGACATTTTTAATACCGAGGGAGTAACTTATAAAGGATGGTGTCGAACCACCTACTTTACAACTCCATCTTAAATAAACAACAATCCATGGTCTCACTTAACTAGAAACCCGATAATTACATGAGGAATGTGATTTATTTTGTTCTTGCATAGGTTGTCTTCATCATGTTTGGAGAATCTACTCATTTCAATTCATTTTCTCGTCATTAATTTGCCAATTTTTCCAAATTAATTAAGAATTTTGCATTCTATAAAAGGCATGCGTTACAAGTATGCAGCCAATTGAGAACCAATTGAAAGAAACCCCTATCTGAATCTTTATACTTTCATCTGAATGTTGTTAAAACTTATATTGCTGTTAATTGAGTAAATTAATTCAACACAAATTTTTCGCATCCATTTTAGTTAGTCATCTCATTAACTTGAAAAATAAAATAAAATACAATTAACTTTGCACTCAATAACCAACTAAAGAAATCATAAATAGTACACATAATAATCATGCCACCACGACAACAAAGAGGAAACTTTAGAGGTGGTAGAGGCGGTAGAGGTGGTAGAGGTGGTAGAGGTGGTGCAAAGAAATACATTCATAACCGTGAAAATAAAACAGCGGAGATCAAAAAGGCATTAACTCATCGTGCAAGATTAAGAAAGAATTATTTCAAATTATTAGAAAAAGAAGGATTGCCCGAACATACTACAGACGATCAAGAGATTAAATCACAAGAGGAAGATCTGGATGCGGACATAGATGATGAAGGAAAACAAGATTTTGATCATGAGGAAGGAGTAGAAGAAGAAGAAGGAAATGGGGAAGAAGTTCAGCAATTAAAGCAAGTCACGGAACCAAAGAAACAACTCTCATTCACAGAAAGAGCACAACTCGTAAAGCAAAGAAAACAGCAAAAACGACAAGAGAAACTCGAAAGTATCAAACAGAAGCTTCATACAATTGAAAAGAAGAATCAACAACGACAAAAATCCAAACAAACATTTTCAAAACATACACGAACTGGCCAACCATTAATGGGTCCTCGTATAAATAACTTGTTAGAAAAGATTAGAAAGGACAATAGTTGAGTTAAGCTAACTTAAGTAATAATAATAATAATAATACCTATCTAAATATTGATATTGTTGTATATACATGGAGTTTTCTAGTTACATTCTAAGTATGCGTTGTCTAGCATTACGAATTGCCAATACGAAGTCATATATATATAACATACTCAATCTTCTTTGATATTGCCACCAAATCCTCACTTGCTCAATTGATTTCTTGATTGAAAAACCACCGGTTCTAAATCTTTCCTCTATTTGTTCTTGCTGTTCCTCATAAACGCATCTAGCACAATAATTAGCCATAATCATAAACGTTCTCTCGGGACCCAAATGACTGCGTAAATTCTCATCTAAATTTCTGGTTAAATCATTCGTTTTCAAGATTAACAATACCATTCTTGGCATCGAGCTTAAAATATCCATCAAATCTTCAATTATCTTACTATCAGAATTAATGTGGAATTGAATATCAAGAAGCTCTCTATCACTTCTTCTCGTAGAAATATCATAATTCAACGCAATATCAGGCGCACGGCCAGTGATTGCACTCATGAAGATACGGAACTTCTGTTCACCCTCAATCCCAGCAAATTTATGGGCGTATTCTCTCATCTTAGGAAGGTCATTATCGATAACAGCTAACCAAAAATGACTATAGTCACGTTTCATCTGTAATGGGATATCTCTATACAATCCATGATCATACAACACAATCTCAAAGTTATGCCCTCCACGATTCTCATCTGGAGGTAAGGAACGAATAGCCAAATTTCCACCATGCGGATCACAATGTAAAGATACACCAGGAGTGAAAATCATATTATTAAAGATATGTGAAAGACAAGATGAAACCTCTGAGGTATCAATACCATGCTCTCTCATATATTGTAAATTATCTAATCTTGCACCTGCGACATATTCCATAATTAGAATTCTTGGTTGCGCTTCAACCACTCTTGGGATTCTTAATGCGGTCTCCTTGTTAAACTCTTTAAAATACTCCTTCGTCTTCATTGCATTCTCCGCCTCTTTGGTAAAATCAAGCTCGACAAAAATCGAATTCTGCATCTCGTCACCCAACCACGTCAAAGGATATTCCGGAAAAACCAAGTACATCAAATCGAAAACCATCTTAGTTAAATGAACATCAATAGGTACAAACTCCTTTAAACTGGGATGTTGAACCTTAACGGCCACCTTTTCACCCAGCAGTCTCAACGTTGCAATATGCACCTGGGCAAGACTGGCAACACCAACTGGATCGGGGTTAAATTCGACAAATAGTTCTTCAATACCCACACCTATATCGCTCTTAAACATTCTATCAATTTCCTCCAAACTACTTCTTGGACATCGATCTTGTAAAGGAATCATCGTATCTGTCCATTCAGGAGGTAATAAATAAGTCAAAGCAGTAATATGCTGTCCAAGCTTGATATAGATCCCACCATTCTTTTCCAAAGCACGCAAAGTAATCTCAGCCGCGCGTTTATGGGTACGATTCAAAGCTTCATGCCTTTCATGTTCAGATTCATAAGCAGTCCCAAGTGTTTCCTTATATAATGCAAAACATCTTACCATGGCCACAGTGACGATTCTGGTACGATCGACGGTGAGCACAGCATGTTTAAAGGTGTCGTTGGTAAAGTAGAGGGTGGAACCCGCTAGTCCTAGAAATACTCCGAGTTTGAAGAGAGTTGACTTTTTGGTTGATTTGTGTTTTGATTGGGAAGTGAAGGTGGTGGTAGTGGTGGATGATAATCGTTGGGATATACGAGTTACTCTCCATGGATGAAGTGTACGTTTTTGGAAGAATATGCGCATGGGTAGTCTGCTACTACCACCGCCACAACATCTTCGTACTGTTATGCTATTCATAAACATCCTAAGGTGCCAAATAACTTTGCTGAGAAAGAAAGGAGGTGGAAGACGTGTGAATGGTTAGTGGAAAATTGTACATGATCGGCTATTGTCCTAAAAGAAAAAATAATACTACAATCACGTGATATGTAATTTTGTTGGAAGATTGCACTCTTTGAGTCACTTTCAATTTTTATGTGTTGTTACAATTGCAAAATATTGACCCATCCCGATCTCATAGAATAGAGATAGTAGATAAGGTAGTTTTGCATGTTCTATGAATAGCATATATGATGGTTTCCCATATTCCATAATACCTTTTTAGTGATATAATTTCGCATCTTATCCAACAATCTCAATAGATGTAAAAATCACATGCATTAAATCGTCTATATAGAAGTCTATACTCTACTTATTGAAAATATTGATCAATAGAACCACTATATTTCGTCCCAACCAGATTACCATCGTTCCCATTATTACCTCCATTATTATTTATCTGATCCAACCATGTGAAATCAAAATCGTTCAACTCATTAAGCTGATTAGATATCTCAACAAAAGCACTATCCAAATCATTTCCAAATATTGCTCCTCCATCCATTTCCACTAGTGGCTGGGATGTAGCAATTGGCACTGGTGGTACCGCCATATTTGAAGGTACAGGTTGAGTGTCCCCATATGCCAACCTCGGAATGTTGATTGGTGTTGGCGGAATAAATGGCATTGGTGTAGTGTTTGTCGAGCTGGTCAGAACGGAGGGAATGTTGAGCTCAGAAGCGGTTGATATCCCAGGACTATTCAATCTCTTAAAATCCCCTCGTATATTACTTTCGATGGCATTATACTGTGAGACTGATCTTCCAAGATTATTATGATCAAATGGACACTTACGTTTTTTATTTCCTCCTTTCATCACTTCTTCCTTCTTTGGCTTGTCGCCGTTTTTTTGTGGCGAACCAGAATTCATTTCGTCATTTATCGGAGTGGTAATCATTGAAATTGGACATTTTGTAAACAGCTCGGTTGAATTTGTAGTACCTATCCTCACCTCATCAATCGACTCTACCTTCAATACTGGACATTCCATACCTCCCTTCCCCATACCTTGCAATCCAGGTACCCCTGCGTGTAATTTCTGATAATTAAAAGTTCCAATCTTATCTGAACTATTCACAGTTTTATAAAAACGCCATAGCTTCCCCAATTTGTTCAATGAATCCCTTTGGATGAACTGTTCTAGATCGCTAATTGTCAATGAAACTTTCGCTAGAACATCATTCATATACTCCAAAGGCCTTTGTTGACCATTCTCGGTCGCAATATGTTCAGGACAAGCTCTTCGAAATGTGGTGTGATGAATTAAACTTACTGACCCTGTTCCTCCTGCTCCATCATCACTGTCATCAGCTCTAAGTCGAGTGACAAGTCCGATGATAAATTGGATAGTGCGAGTTAACAATTCAATAATTCCAACCAGGATATATTGCGTCTGTGTTTCATTAACCATTGAATTGAATAATTTAACCATGGTAGATAATCGCGTGAATATATCGGGTATTAAACGTTGGATAGTTTCCAAGTCCTCGTTTTCTTCCAGTTGAAGTAGAATCATATATGTCACAAAATACCGGAAGTAATTTAATGATAATAAAACTTCTGATTTCCATTGTTCATTTATCCGCTCAAGTCCAAGATCGTTTATCCAAGTATTTGTTTGCTTGATTAGATTATCCAAAACCTCTACAGTTAATGAGTTGCCCTCAATAAGTCCCGTGTATAAGTTGCTTGATATTCTAGCAATTAAATAATGAACATGTAACATTATGATCAATCGTTCCTCATGGTTGATTCGACTGAGGTATTTCAAATGGTACTTCAGGTCATCGGTCTCTTCAATCCGTGAATATAATCTTTTCAATAAGATGCTCAACTCTCGATTAGGGGGTTTATAATGTTGCGGCAAGAACTGAAAGGTATATAAATTTACCACTCTAATAAGTTCCATCCATGCATTACACATATGAATTCGCAAATCTTTGACTTTCTTTTTTGAATCCAGATTTGACTTATAGTACAACAATTCAGGATCCCTCCAGATCTGAACCCCATCTTCATATTCGTCTGGTCCAAGTATGACACGTAAGGTTTTAGTTAACAAGTCGCTGAATCCGCCAATCGAATCTGTCAAAGTAATTTGTGATTTCAATAATGCTAAACATACCGATACCACAACAATTGAATCCATATCATTGCCAACATATTCCATCACATATCTCCGAATCACAAATATGGAACTAATCTTATGTTTATGCTTTTCAAAAAATTCTGAATAAAACTTATTCATACTAGCCCAATTACCGTCCACTCTACATCGATTTAATATTTGATCAAGAATCATTCCAAGAATACATAAATAAAACCCAGTATCTTTCAACCTCAAAAGGGTATGACCACTCAGATACAATTTCCCGTCACTACCATCATTAATAACGTTGTGGATTTCTGCTTTATACAAAGCAAACAAATTGCTTGATTCATATTTATTTAAAGGGATATAGCTATCCACTAAATAATGCAATAGTTTATAATCCAATTTAGACTGCCCTGTTCCTACTATAACATTCCAAAGTTCATCCAATCGCTTAGTTAGAACTCCTATACCTGAATTCAGTTGCTGTTCTTGTTGTTTGCCTGAATTTTGTCGGCTGTAGGGACATGATTTTTGTGGTGGCGGGGTCAACGCACGCTCTTGATTAATGAGATTGAAGTCACATTCGATGATTGGACATGTATGGATATCCTGGTTCTGACGTGGAATTTTGTTGGAACATGTGAAGTCAATTTCGTTTATTTTTCGAGTATTACTCTTCTTTGGATGATGTGGACATGAAGCTATTCGTTGTGCCTGTACCTGTACGAGCGGTGTTGGATTCGATTGAGAATTTTGTTGCTTTAGGCTATTCATCTTGTACAAATGATATATCTTTTGCAAGTTTGTGATTTTAAACCATAATTCAGTCAAGTGAGGATCGATCTTGATCAAACTGATCCAAGAATAAACATCTATGTTCCCACTATTATTAAATGATTTCCCAAATCGGTAATCCTTTCCAATTTCCACCTTTTCATTCGAATTCAACCCCGGATTCAACTTCAGCAAAATATTTACGACCTTTTCTCCTCCATCCAATCTATTATTTCCCGGAGTTAATGGTTGTTGTTGTGAAATACTATTTCCAGAAGGAGAATGAGATGCGGATGAGGGTAACTGAGAAAGAACTGCCATTTGTCGTTTTAGATCGTCAATCTCTTTTCGTTGAATGCCAATAATCCGATCTTGTTCCTTTTTGAAGTTCTTAAATGCATCACTATCTTCAATTCTCGTTTCGCCATTCGTATTTGTTGATGCTATCGTTGAACATGTTGTTGGGGTAGCCCAATGAGGTTGAATATATGTACATAAATGACCCACTCCGTTACGTACACATCCACCACATGGTCTTTCCTTGTCACATTTCACTTTTCGCTTCTTGCACGCTAAGCACGAGACAGGTACACGTTTTCGTTGTCGAGGTTTTGGTTCGGTGGTTGATGACATTGTGGATGTCTCTATCGATTTTCGAATGACTAGTAGACGTTAGCTATCCTTGAGCATACACGAATGTAAATATATAATGGAATAAGAGTCCATTTGATTTTATTATTTTTCTCGTTATGGAAAGGAAATTGCGCACACAATAGAAGAAGTACTAAAATTCTCTTGGCTAATTTCGTTTTCCGATGATGCAAATGGATTGTAGACTGGTTAAGCACTACAGCTACGGTTTGCGATAAGTCCGATGGTCTACATGTATACCATAAAATATACATTGATTGCACAAAGAGAGAATGCAAGATGAAGATGAAACTTCGCAAAGATTTTAAACAATTGTCACTATTCTGAAAAGAATACGCAGCTCGTGTTGAAGTTTAAATATTTCACATTTCCATACTACGGAAATCAGTACATTTTGATTTTCATCCCGGATCTAACTTACTCCTCTTAGCAAAATCTGTTTCATTAGTAAAATTTTCTTGGACGTACATATACAATTCGGATAAACCATGTGGGAACGGAGTTAAACTCGCATTTGTGTTAATCTAAACAATCTAATTTGATGAAATGAATTTATAGCCGTACATCAAAGGAGAATAAAATTCCCAAATCGGATGTCTTTTGCGAGACACCAAGAGAAAACAGACAATCCACTGGCATTTGGTAAGTCCCGAATGCAACATGATTTACGAACGGCATTGTATCAGGGCGTGTTTAATGATAATTGCTATAAATAGATTCAAACCTCTAACTCGTAGACGGAGGTGTTAGCCGAGTATTTTATCTTTAAAATCTAACTTAAAGTTGTAATTCCGATTGAAATATACCCGATGGCATGAGCTAGTTTGACCTTTCGTTAACCTTAATGAAGGCAATTTACCGTTAGGAATTCCTTAACTCATATAGGGAAAGTTTCACTGCAAATTATTGGACTTTTCTTTTCATTCTCGTTCTTTCATTGTATAGCACACTTTCTGGAGGATTGTGCGTTCAGGATTGAGTTTGGTTGAACTAATCGGAGTTGTTCTGCACATCACCGAAGAACCAATAGTCTACTAGTCACCAAAAAACTAGAGATATATTCTCCTTTGCAGGGTGATATCTATGACTTTTCAATATCGAAATATTGCTTCAGAAACTACTACCATTCAATCTGGTAATTGAACACACTAAAAAAAATCAGATTTCTGCGCAAGCAAAATCTTTGGTAGAAAAAAAAGTCCTAAACAAATTTCACAGTTCATCATCGTACCCTAATAAACCCCACTCCATCAATTCCGAATTCATTCCAACATCACTATAACACATCAGAATGTCCGCAGGCATACCAGTAAGACTTCTAAACGAAGCTCAAGGTCACATAATATCAATCGAACTAACTACAGGGGACACCTATCGAGGCAAGCTCCTCGAGAATGAAGATAACATGAACGTATCACTCTACGATGTGGTAATCACAAAAGGACGTACAGGGGAAACATCATATATGAACCGAGTATTTGTCAGAGGTTCAATGATTAGATTTATTAGTGTGCCTGACATCTTAAAGAATGCACCAATGTTTTTTATGAAACCTGGAGATAAACCAAAGCCACCGATTAGGGGTCCCCCACCAAAAAGATCGAGACAATATTAAACAACTTGGGTATCGATCCAATCTAAACAAAGGGGATGCTGTGGGCTATTCAGTTCTAATTGAAATTGTATTTTAGTGTCAAATGTTATAATATTTATATAATCGTGATATAGAAAACCCAAAATAGAGTGAAAATCTATAAATTCTTATACCATAGTTACTAATTCTTCAGCAGAAGTTGGATGAATGGCTACACAGTTGTCAAAGTCTTTCTTGGTGGCTCCCATTTTAATAGCGACACCAAAACCTTGTAAGATTTCAGCACTATAATCACCAACCATATGTAATCCAACAACTTTTTCTTCAGGGCCAGCACAAATTATCTTATAAGCAGTTGGGGCTTTATCTTCATCGCTATCCATCATGGCATAATACATACCAGTGAATTTAGAACTGTAAATTTTGATATTTTCTTCACCATATTGCTCAATTGCTTTCTTGGTAGATAAACCAATCGAACCAGCTTCTGGATGAGAGAAAATGGCAGATGGGATATTGTTGTAATCTAATTTGTCATTAGCAAATTCAGGACCACCAAACAATCTATTTGACAATCTTCTACCTGCTGCAATTGCAACTGGGGTCAATTCAACATTTCCGATAACATCTCCAAGAGAGAAGATCTTTGGATTGTTAGTGACTTGATATTCATCAGCGATAATTCTATGTTTATGATCAATCTCAACGCCCACTTTTTCCAATCCAATATCAATTTCGGCATATCTACCCACAGTCCATACTAATTCATCAACTTCTAACTCGGTACCATTACCTAAAACGACTTTCTTTTTACCATTTGCGAGCTTATCGCAGCTAGCAACTGCACCAGATTGTTTGTGGATCTTAATCCCCAAGTTCTTTTCATAATGGTCGGTGATGGTACTTTGGATCATTTCATCAAAGGAACGTAAAACAGTATCACCTCTAATAATGAAATGAACGTCACTACCAAAACTCTTGAAAATACCAGACAATTCAACTCCGATGTATCCGGCACCTACGACAGCGACGGTCTTTGGTTGTTCTTCCAATTCAAAAAATCCATCGGAAGTAATACCTAAATCGCATCCACCAATTTGTGGGGGGACAATTGGTGCACCGCCAGTAGCAATCAATACCTTATCAGCACTGAAAGTCAACTTTTCATCCTTCTTGTAAACTTTTCCTTCTTCTAAGAAACCAATTTCTTGATCAGCGCTTAAAGTAACTTCGACATCAGCTTCGGAATTTGCAAATTTAGCATATCCATAAACTAAATCCACCTTTTCTCTCTTTAAGTTATTTTCATAAATTCCATTTAATCTCTTCACATAAGCATCTCTTTTATCCTTAATGGTTTTCCAGGCAAATTGGCCGTGCTCGGTTTCTTGTAACTCGCTGGACAATCCATATGCCTTCAATTGATGTTTCTTATGAGCCAAATCAGCAGCATACCACATGACTTTCTTAGGCACACATCCGACATTGACACATGTTCCACCTAATTTCTTATATTTGGATTCTATTAATAAAACCTTTGCTCCGTATTTGGCAGCACGACGGGCAGAAGCCACACCACCTGATCCACCTCCGATAACGAGATAATCATACTTTTGAGGAATTGGCGCCATTGATGATAATTGTCTTGAGATAAGTAGTAATCGATTGTTTGTTTGTTTGAAAAGGTTATTCAACATTGAGAATTTTTCAATTGATTGTTTGGAAACTATCAATTGCAATTTATTTATAAGAAAAAGAGATTTGAGATTGGGTAGGGTTGGTTAGTAAGCAAGAGAGAAAGAGAGAAAGAAAGAACGAACGACGACGATGATGAAAAATTCACATTCTGTTGATTGTCTGCGTAAATTTCCCCCCTGACAAAGATTTAACATATAAACGCACTTTGGATGTACTTTCCGATCTAATTAAATAACCAACCAAAAACAGACCATACAAAGTTACCTTACTTTAACTAGAGCTCTTTCATTCATTCATTACTACAAAATAGTCTGATTACTTGCTTAATTAAATTATGCTTACAAATTGAACCCAAAAAAAAATAAATAACTTATGTAGTACAAACCCACAAAACTTCCCGGAGATAAGAAATCGGTTGTACAACCATCTACTTCTGCTTAATGTGTCTTCTTAATTGAGACACAGTAAAATCTATCAATTCCTTATCCATCTCATCCAGATCCATTCCATGGTCAATATCATCGCTATCAAAGCTGAACTCTTGATATTCACCTGTGTCCATTTCTGCTATATGTTTCTCAGTTCCAAAGGCCCCCTTTGCCGCTTCATCGATAATGCGATCATATATCTTATCTAATCTCTTCTTGGTCAACTGTTGGATCGTATCATAATCTAATCCATCGCTATTTATCTTAGAACCCTCGACTTCTGATCTTAATTGAGAATTCCTTCGTTTACTTTGTTTTGTAGCTGCTTCTAAATGCCCACTCATAATTTCTGACGATTTCAAAGTTTGTTGTAATTCTTCTTGTGTCTGTATGAACGCTTTGTTCTCTTCGATTAAAGTAGCAATCTCTTCCTTATCTTCATTCATTGTTTTTTGTATATTTGACAAGCTATCAAGAGATGAGTAATGCCCATTATTAGACACATATGTTTGATTCAATAAATTATTGTATCCAAATAGTCGCGATATCAACTCTCTCTTCTGAGAAACTAGTAGTTGTCGCTTATTGGCCAAAGTGTTCAGTTGCAAATAGACTCGTTCTTGTTTATTCATAATCTTTCGTTTGTAATCAAGTAATTTCTTTCGATCAATTCCATCAGGATCACTAGTCTCGCACTGTAGCTTATTATACAGTTGTACTTCCTTGTATGATGCCAATAGTACCTTGATTTCTCCCTTTGTATATCCCGGTATTGAGAATATCGGACTCTCTTCTGAATCTTTTGAATCTTGCTCTGTCTCGCTATCGTCCAATTCCGAGTCGCTCGAATTCTCAAATATCATACTATGTGCAATTCGCTCTGCAGATTCCCAAGCTTTTATTTGCGAATCTTTTATTGCTGGAGGAAGATCATTGGGGCTATTTTCATTATCTTCGTCATAAATATTGGTAGAATTTTGAGTAAATACTGAATAATCATATGTGCTCATGCTTGAGGGCTTTCGTAGTATAAACCCACCCACTGATTTTTGAGATCCACCATTTGAATTGGACTTCTGAAGTTGAAGTTCTTTGAATTCATCGTTGATTATATGCTTCAGGGATTGTTGCAAGTTTAGCAATTTTGCTTTAATTAATCTACCATTTTTTGTCTTTTGAACAACAGGGGTTTTCCGTTTAGTAGTTGTTTGAGGTTGCTGAGGATGACTTTGGTTCTGTTTTTGACGCTGATATCGTCTAGTATAATTGCTAGGTGTACTAATAGTTGATGAAGAACTTATACTTCTGGTGGTATGTGCGAATGATGTGTCATTGGGGTTAATAAGTGACGATGCAACGGTTCCTTGTGCTATTGAACCAGTTGATGTGTCAATAGAGGATACGCTGTAGCTATAGGCATTATTGTTGTTATGTGGATTGTGATATCCCCGTTGTCCTACTGCGATGTTTGTGAACTTAGGTAAGTTATACGTTGATGATGTCGTATTATTCGTTCCTGATGTATTCATTTGTGGGATAAACGTTATTTCATGTATAATATATTTGATTTAAGATGTAGTAGGATAATTAAGAATATGAGGGAAGGGTGTGTGAGGAATTCTAACGGAATATTTGAATTAAAATTGGCTAATTTCACTTGGTTATCTCGATAAGGGTTAAATCACGGCTGATGGTCGCAATCCAACTTGAAATTGATAGTGGTGGAGTTCTTTAATTTAAAGTTAGACTTCCTAATTAGGAAGTTACAGGCAGCAAGCTCCTTTAATTAATAATAATAATTTTGATAGTGTTACACAGCCAAATCGATACAACGCTCACACACAAGAAAAACGATTTTTACAAAAACTAATTGTTCACATCACGTGCTATCAATGTAGTTTAGGGTTACTGCCCTGTTATTCATATGCAGTCACTCATTAATGTCATTTTTCTAATGAGTTTTGTGCAATCTTTTTTAATATTTTTGTTGGTGAGCCGCACAGGTCATCTAACAAAAGAATTTTTGTATGGGAAGTTACTGTGAGTGCTTACTGAGTGAGTGAGAGAGTGCGAGTTAGTGAGACTTGCCAGTGAATTTTCTATCTATGGAAACAATCACACTTAGACAGACAGCCAGAAAAAAAAACTACCTTAAAATTTTTTCAATTTTCAAAACTCTTATAGAGACCTAGAAATCAGGACAACATACAAGATGGCTACCGAATTAACTGTTCAATCTGAAAGAGCTTTCCAAAAGGTTTGTAGATACAGAATATAACTAGAGAGAAGAGTACATAAGACGACTTAAAGCAAATGGAGGGAGACTATAAACTTTTTAAACTATTGAAAATCAACATTTAAAATATCAAATGTGCATATTTAGTGAGAAAGAACCTACTACGCAATATTCGACCACCTCGAGAAAGAACGGATCATCTAGTTCACTACTACATAAGCTACCTTGATGACAACTGAATAACCTTCAATATAAGCATATTGAACCCATCATCAATCAATAAGACCAAGGAGATTCAAACCAAAACTATACATTTCCATATTCCTATTCATGTATATTAAACCCAGATGATATTGGAACTAGAGACTCAACAACACCTCCTATTGAGAAGAAATCGATCTTATACTTCTCTTAAATTAAAGAAGTCAACATACTAACATTCTCTATAGCAACCACACATCTTCACCAACCCAAAGGCTAAGGCCAACAGAAAGACCAAGAGATGGTACAAGGATGTTGGTTTAGGTTTCAAGACCCCAAAGGCCGCCATTGAAGGTCACTACATTGACAAGAAGTGTCCATTCGTTGGTTCCGTTTCTATCAGAGGTAAGATCTTAACCGGTACCGTTGTTTCCACCAAGATGCACAGAACCATCATTATCAGAAGAGATTACTTACATTACGTTCCAAAATATAACAGATACGAAAAGAGACACAAGAATGTTGCTGCTCACATTTCCCCAGCTTTCCGTGTTTCTGAAGGTGATGTTGTCACTGTCGGTCAATGTAGACCAATCTCCAAGACTGTTAGATTCAACGTCTTAAAGGTTGCTGCTTCCGCTTCTAAATCCAAGAAGTTCTCCAAGTTCTAAGGGAATTAGTTTTGGACCTATATATAATATAAATATCTATCTATTTAATAGTTTGTGGGTTTGATTCTTATTCTTTTTAATGTTACATTAGTCTTTTATAAGAAATTGAAAAAAGTTTGTATAATACTTCATTTGTTTATCTAAGACCATTACTATAAACGTCATAAACATGACATATGACTAAACTATTTGGAGTCTCCCTAACCGAATTATCACATTACTTAACCGAAACCAGTCTCGTTAGTCCATCCACCTAAGCATTTGATGGAGCTTCCTTCTTCAGTACTTGTAATTTCCCTTCTCCCCACTTGGTCAACAACCCGATTAATGTGCCTTCTTTATCATACTTGACAAAATCGTCAGCCCCACCTCTACTCTCTAAATACTTACCCATTATGACATTGGGAACTGTGCCTCTGCCAGTTTTCTCCCTTAAATAATCCTGCAACTCCTTTCCATGCACATGTTTATCCAATTCAACGACTTTGAATTCAGGCGTAAACTCATACGTCAGAAGTAGCGCCTTAAGTCTCTGTGAAAATGGACAGTAAGTCTTTGAGAAAACAGTCATTGGTGATAAGGACCTTATGGCTAAGAAGTCTTGTTCTGGGTCGTACTCGCCATTCTTATCTTCAGCGCTCTTTTCCTTGGTATTCTCTGATTGAGTACCTACCTGATTATCTTGCGAAATCTTCTTATTAATTTCTTCCTCGGTCTTTTCATCATTGTTAGAATCTATAATGTTGTTCGAAGTTACTACATTGTTTGGTTTTTTAAGTTCAGCTGGACTATTGATATGGATAGCATGTTTATTCCCAATTTGATCAGATGCTTGGGAATGCACCATTGCTGCTGCATTTTGACCTGTCTTGTGTAAAATGAACACTAACCCAACGACGAGAAAGGTAAGGGCGATGATCTTTATTTGTCTAATTCCAGCCATATCTAATTTTGGGTAATATATACGTCTAATGGATCAAGACTGTAGAATTTCTCTGATATTTGATCACAAAAGTTTAATTATTATAAAGTTTCTTCTAGATGTTTGGTTGAGCGTCACCCTGTGGAATCCCAAAATGTGTCAACTTTTTTTTTGTTTTGAAGGAATGCAAGAAACAGAAAATTTCCCATTCATTTCCAACAAGGGAAATTGTTCAAACGATTCAATGTACGTTGCTCACTTGATTCATACAAATGCCTTACATTATTATATCATTACGTGTACCAATTCGAAAACCTATTTCCTCCAACAGTAAGCCTGATAACACGCTTCGCACGTTTTTGGAACAATGAATTTCTCAGTTGTATTATCAGATTTCAAACGTAATCGATCAAATTCTCTCTTCAAAATTATACAATTCAAACAAACCGGATATAATGTAGAATTCAATGATGTGACAAGATTATATCCATTATTCATCATGCCGTCAACTTCTTCATTAGTATAGCTTAGTTGAAATGTTGAAGTATTGGCTGCAAAACTATAATCATGATTACTATAATACACCACTATCGGTGGTAAATACGAGTCATCGAAAATCTGCAGTGACTGATAATTCACCGGTTGCAAGGTCTCGTAATCACTTACAATATCACAACCTAAGAACACTGGACGACCTAATAATCCACTCTCTGCCATTTGCTTTGGGGACGGCACGTTTGGAAATATCGATTTGATAATTGTTGTATGGGGCACCATAAAATATGGAATTCTAACATGGGTATTGTTGTCTTGTTTATATCTGGCTGCACTTTTTTGTAATACTGTTCCATTGGGGAAATTCAGCTGCTCTCCACTCATATCAAATGCAAAAATAATATCCACTTTTCTTGGTGATCGGAGGAATGGGTGAAATGGTATATTCTGTCCATCATCACCTCCATCAACGAGATATAAATCAGAGCTTTCTGAAATGGTAGAGTGGTTACCAAATTTATGAAAAGGATTTGGAGAATAGAGAGCGTAATCGGGATGGAGCTGTGGACTTTTGAGGAATTTCCACTCTGTACTCAAGCCAAAAGATTTTAGAACGCTTTCAATTGCCAAAGTAGTTTCCAGTTGAAAATTGCTCAATAGCTTGTAAACATATACAAAAATATGATTGAATAAGGAACTTGAAGTACCAGTTATAAAACTAACGTTATCAAACCCTGAGATACAATAACTAAAATTTTCATTGTCCGTTTTATGGATAGACTCGCCATTTCTTAACTGTGACCCGAGATATCTTATTGGTACAAATGCATTCAAATATGAATCCCAAGATCCAAATTCAAACGGCGTAAACTCAAAAACATGAGAATCTAAACTGCTGGTTTCCTGTTGGCTTGGGTCTTTCTCAATAGTTCCTATGATGGGAAATGGTTGCTCGTGGTTTAGAAATGAAGTTAACGACTCGGTTGCTGCTGTAATTGTTACGCCGGGAGTCCTCGCTTGTGAAGTGAATATCCTCCTCGCTAAAGCTCTTCCCCAATAATCCGTCAAGCTAGTATGGAACCCACTACGCTTTTTATCTTTGACTTCAATGAGTAATTCCTTGTAAAATTTTAAATATTTCTTTATGGCAACCTCCTTATTGTGTGCTAATGCTGAATCAACAGATGTATCATTGCATTTCGGTTTGGAGAATAGTCCCTTAACCCAAGCATACAACATTGAGCTATCTTCCTCTTCTCTGGACTCTCGAATCTCGTCAGCAATAGGAATCGCCAGGTTGGATTTCCCAAAACTGAAAAATTTTAAAATATGGCCAAAGAAACCAGTTTGTGTCACCAATGAGGGCCTCTTCACATCCAATGTACTATTCGTAGTGACCAGCTTCTCTGATATGTGACGTTGGATGTCCCCAGGATCAAAATTCGGCACTCCTTGCAATAGCAGTTCTTGAAAATTCCATCCGTTCACATCATCTTTCAACTGATAAATTGGGATAAAGTCATTCACAAAATTACTCATCACTAGCCATGAGCCACCAGATATTCCTCCCATATAGGTAGTTGCTTGTAATATACCGCCAATTGGGGAGATTTCCGTTGTTCTGCAATCTAGAGCTGATAATATCCCCGCTCCAGTTAACATTGATCTATACCCTCCACCTGAAAATGCTAGGGCAATGACTGTTGGTTTTGTCTTGTACGTGAAGAAAGCTTCTATGTCAAATTTGGGAATTCTATTTCGATATAATAAAGATTTGATGAATGGTTCTGTCTTTAAATTTCGATTGTGGATATAGGTTTGTTCTTCTTTGCACAAAGTCTAAAATATCAAACTGTTAGTAAGATGATTACTGTTTGATAGGTTCACAAGACTTAAACATACCTCGTTTGCATGCCTTATCAATGAATGGGAGGGACATAGAACAGAATATGGAGCATAAGAAAGATTCCATGTTCTTGGATCAACTGGGTGACTGAAATTTTTATACAATAATTTTGAAGAATCCATATACGATGAAGATAAATGGTGTTTTGGGGAGTTGTTGATAGTATAGGACGCTATTTCTTTACATAGTATTAGTGATATTATGAGTAACCATTGAACCATTCTCAACATGTGTGTTTGTCTTGGTTGCAAAAAAACGTTTAATAGGGTGCAAACAATTAAGTAATTACGCGCTCAAATAAATCTTGATAAACCCTTGCCAAGATAAAAAGGTATAAACATTTTATAAATTGATAAGTAAATTTTATTAAAACTAAAACATACAATAAGTACTATTTAAGAAAAACAAATGACAAGATGAATATGATAACAATAATACAAAGATTTCTCAAACTAATAAGTCTAGCTTAATCCATTTAGAAATCTTCATCGTCAGAAGAAACATAAGCATCACCCATTTCCTTCTTCTTCTTCATTCTTTCCTTCTTCTTCTTTCTTAATTCAGCAGAAGATAACTTCTTCTTCTTCTTAGCACCAGCAACCTTGTTACCCATAGCATCGAACTTGTCTTCTTCATCTTCCTTTTGTTCAATTCTTGGACCAGAACCTTGACCTTGAACCCAGTTGTGACCAGATGGAGTCATTCTACCGTCTAAGACAGCCCAGACTTCTTCAGTTAAATCCTTGGTGAATTCAGCAGAGTGAGTAATGATGACGATACCACCATCGAAAGCCTTCAAAGCCTTGGATAAAGCACCTAAGGAGTCACGATCCAAATAGTTAGTTGGTTCATCCAAAACAATCAAGTGAGGTCTTTGCCAAGTACAAGCAGCAAGGACTAACTTAACCTTTTGACCACCAGATAAACCTCTGATTCTGGAGTGGGAAACTAATTCAGCATCCAAACCCAACATAGCACAGTGTTCTTCGATTTCCTTTCTGGTTAATGGTCTGAATTGACCAGATGCTAAAGCTTCCTTCATATCAACTTCAGCAACTAACTTAGAGTGAGTTTCCATCAATTCACCTCTTGGTAACCAAGTGTTGTCAACAGACATCATTGGAACCCATCTTTCGTTCTTCATACCAATGTTTTCACCTAACATCCAAGAAATTTCATATTCATAAGAGTTCTTGAACTTTCTTCTAGCATGAATACCAGCAATTCTTCTTGGAGTACCTTCAACCTTGAAGATCTTGTTCATGTTTTGTTCATCGGATTCGGAAATTTGTCTGGAAGCTCTGTCCATGGTTTCTCTATCTTCACCAGTTTGGAATCTCCATTGGATATATTCAGATGGGGTCTTGTCTAAGTGGTTATCAATGTGGGCGAAAGCATGTTGCTTAATGTAAGCAATACGACAGTTTTCGTGGACGTAAACTTCACCAGAGGTTGGTAATAATTCACCAGTTAAGACGTTAATCAAAGTGGACTTACCAGCACCATTTGGACCAATAACAGCAATTCTGGAAGATAAGGAACATTGGAAGTTAATATCTTGAATTTGTGGCTTGGTGGTACCTGGGTATTGGAAGGTCATGTTAGAAACCTTAACAATAGCCTTTTGCTTAGTCTTGACACCTTCTAAGAAACCTGGTTCTGGGAATCTGAATTCTAAATCTGATGCACCTAATTCATAGTAAGATTGAGCAGATGGACACTTCTTGACGAATTCAGATAAGTTACCCTTGTACTTTCTTAACTTGAAACCTTCGTAGTGGATAATGTATTGACACACGTTATCTAAGAAACCAGAATCGTGGGAAACAATAATGGAAGTAATACCACAGGTTTGTAAGTAGTTGACTAACCAAGCAACGTTAACGGTATCTAAATGGTTAGTTGGTTCATCCAATAATAAGATATCAGCATTCTTTAAGACAGCTCTAGCTAAAGCTAACTTCATCTTCCAACCACCAGATAAGGAAGAAATTGGCATTTGAATCATTTCTTCGGAGAAACTGAATTCAGTCAACTTGGCGTGGACCATTTCTCTAGTTAAACCAACTTCACCATCTTCAATGACGAAATCAACAACGGAGGTATCAGCTTGAGTTGCATCAATATCGTGTTCAACGTAGACAGTCTTACATTCTTCTTGGGTAGGGAAACCTTCAACTTGACCGTTGGCAATAGCTCTCATTAAGGTAGATTTACCAGCACCATTTGGACCACATAAACCATATCTTCTGTTTCTCTTTAATCTGAATTGAGTCTTGTTTAATAAGATCTTGGCACCATAAGCTAAGGAGAACTCACAGTTACATAAATCTTCACCTTCGTCTTCTTCATCTTCAAAAGATGGTGGTTGTGGAATGTTGTCAATAGCTCTCTTTCTGAATTCTTCAATAAGGTCCTTAGATTCCTTTTCGTGTAAGAAGATAGTAGCGAAAGGTAAGATGTTGTGTAACCAAGCTTCTGGTTGGATTTCTCTTTCGTCAATCAAATCACCGGCAATAGCAGCAATATAAGTCTTAGCAACATCGAATCTTTGAGCAATTTCCTTACCTTCAACTAATTTGTTGAATTCACCTAAAGTAACAGAGATGTCACCAGCAGTAGAAACTTCTGGGATCTTGTCACCTTCAGTGACGGCACCGACTCTTCTTAAAGTGTTTAAGGCTCTGTTGGTAACTTCTCTAGCTTCTGGATCAGCCATGGTGGAGAAGTTAGCCTTTAAAGCTGGTAATAATTTGTCCAAGAAAGGAGCAACAACTTGTGGATCATCGACTAATTTACACATGTTATCAACAATGACAGCAGCCTTACGCTTGATGGCGGTATCTCTTTCAGCTAAACCTCTAGACAATAATGGAGCCATGATGGATAAAGTAGCCATAGTAACTTCAGAAACAAAAGTGGTGGCACCTAATAAGTGGACAGTTTCTGGAACTTCAGTTGGCTTAGCAATACATTCAATCAACTTTGGAATAAACTTTTCAATATCCTTGTTGTCAATGGTTTCAGTAGACTTGGTCATAGTAGCAGTAGCAGCTTCCTTGACTTCCTTCTTGGTATCCCACATAGCTTCAGATAAAACTGGAATTAATTCAGGCATTCTTAAAGCAATTTGAGCCTTGGCAGTGTCGACCAATTGAGAAACAGCCTTTAATACAGAAACCTTTTCAGTCCACTTGTTAGAGCTAACTAAGTTTTCTAATAACTTTGGTAAGATGACCTTGATAGCAGTTGGGGTAACAGCAGTAGCAATTGCTAATAAAGCATCGGAAGCAGCAACTTGGACATCCTTGTTCTTGTCACCGGCTCTGTTGGCAACTTCGTTAACAAGTTCAACAACATATGGTTCAACAGATGGAGATAAGGCGTTAGAGGATGAAATGTGCTTGTAAGCATCTAAAGCAGCAATGGTAGTGTTAACATCCTTAGACTTGATTTGAGACTTTAAGTCGTTGAAGAATTCAACTGGAACATCGTGTTCAACAATAGAAGAATTCAAAAAGGAAGCAATGTTGGAAGCAGCAACATCCTTGTCTTCAGCAATTTGTAACTTGCTTAATAACTCGGAAAGAACTTCTGTAGAGTATTTGGATTCACTAGCAGCAGCAGACATTATTTCCAAATGTTGTTAATAACGAAGAATTAAAAAGAAGAAAGAAAAGAAGAGAAAGAAGAAGAAGATTTAAAGTGAAAATTTTTTCATAAATTGAGACAATTGACTTTGTATATATAATGCTAAGAATCATCACAATCATGCCAAAGGGAAAAAAAAAATTAATTTCCAATGAAGACATGTATTTTTCTGTTCATTAAAATGTCGCTCTCTCTTAAGATCGTTTAACTGTGAAGTGTTAAGTTAAGTGAAGGGTACGTTAAATAAATATTAACTTTTCAGTACTCAAAACTTTGTTTAATAAAATAAAAAAAGAAATAAAATAAAAAATTTTTCAACACATTGTCAAAAATGTCGCATCTCATCTCAACAAATCTAGCAGGAACAATAGTAAGAAAAAAATGAACAAGTGAAAAAATTTTTAAAATATGTCGTGCGGCATGACCGTTTTTTTCCCGATAAAGGAAACCGTTGAGTATATCACATACCAACGAAACTTGTGGATTTATGTGTGAGATTCCTAAAATGTCGTTTTTTCTATATAATTTTTCACTTGTTACCCGAAACGTTTCAAAGTGCACTTACTAAAAATAAAAAAATTGCACATTTTTCACAGGAATTTGGTGACCTCATCCCATGCAAAATACGAATACGAGAAAGGTGACAAGAGAAATATTGAGATGAGGAGAGTCACTATATTAAGGGAAGGGAGAATATTTAATGACCAAATCAAAAAAGAAAACCAAATTTAAGATTGAATTGAGTTCATTCAGTTAAGTCAATTGCAGATGTTGATCTTAAATAAGAGGTTTAAAGTCAAGAAGTTTTAACACGTTATACAAATGTCGCGTTTTCGGGCAAGGAAAGATACCAAATCATAAGACTCGATTATCTAATATGAACACACGTTGTTGTTATTAGTAGTGTTAAGATTTCAGCAAAAATTGTGTTGAACGGCTATAAATTCTCATTATTTTTTCTCCTCTGACAGCTTTTCTTTCTCATTACGTAATTTTTCACTTGTATTGTTTCCAGTAATCACCGAGGTGGAATGGGTATGGATTCTAGAACAACATTTACTTTAAGCAACTACTTTTTTATGTAATCCCATACGAACTGATATACAATTGATAAAAGATATAGACATGACAAAACAAAACATAAACTATAGAGATGAAAAGATATACTGTGATTGTACTGTAACCCCTTTTCCATAGACATTAAATTTGGCTGCAATTGTATTTATTGAAGATGCAATAGGTTCGAAGCATTGGATAAGTGGCTTTATGATCATCCGACGATACTATCATGAATTCTAGATAACACAATATAGATGGAGATTTAAGAGCAATATAGAATATACATTCATCATTCAACTACTTCAGATGTGATGTAATGACCAATACAATCTGTGCCGAAGTCAATGTGTTAAAGAAGTTGAATATGTAAAGTTATGAGTATGCAATCGTTTAGCTTTTATAATGTGCAAATCCCATAAATCACACACCACACTTGATGGATCAATGTGCCTTAGGTTGTGAGATATAAGTTTTAAGGATGAATTAGAAATGTATAATGCATGATGGACATAGATCTAATCAAGTGAATACTCGTTATTTTGTAAGCGTTGTCAGTGAATTCAATCACAATTAGCTGTTATATATTGTTGATCACAAGAGAGATTCAACGTAGCAACATGGACGTATCCCAACTGCAAAGCAATCTAACGATTGTTAGTGACGAATTCAATGATACATACTAGTTCGATGCCTTGGATGGTAGCACGTCCTATCATCTGATTGAATCGATTCCTTGATATGGATAACACCAAAACCAGACAAGAAGCTGAAGAGTTTGTGAATTTTTTGTGAACCTAGTAACTAATGGAACTTGAAGAGAAACCGCGAAATATCTGCATTCACTAACTGAATTAATTTGCCCGTTCAGGATTTAATCTGGGGACGCATTTATAGATTAGAAGCCAAAGTGCAAAATCAATCTCAATTCGTGATTTCATATCGATCTCTACAGAATAGCAAATTGTTGTCATAGATCTGAGATGTAATATTATTCAGCTTAATCGGTTCGATTTTGTAAAAATCTTTACGAATAGGATAGGTCCCGGAAAAATGACAATTGAACAAGTTGAACGTGAGAACCATAAAATTTACACATCAAATGGGCACAAATTCTTTTAAAAGCAGGTGTTGAATTTCAAACATTGATAACAAAACCATTTCTAAGAAACGTTCATGCCCGCCCGAAAATTGGTTGATAAGCATATTTAGATTCAATTGCCGTGGGGTGGTGCACGCCCAACAATAATCAAATTGTAATGCAAAAGAAGCTTTCTGGAAAAATTGGTCTTCGTTTGGTTAGGGCGATACGTAGACGAAAAACATTAGGGACCTAAAAAATATATTTGGCAATAATAATACGATTTAAGAACTATGGACAATGATAAAATTAATTATTAATTGTCTCTCGCCTTTCTGCATTGTATGGAGCATTTGATTTTATAACTAGTTAAATTCCTTTGTTAAGGGCCCGACAATTTTCTATTTTAATTGATGGACAATTGGAAGATATCTTCATCCGAATGCAAGAATAACATGAGGTAAGGTCAATTATACCCTTGTGCTCATATACATATCTAGTCCTCCCTTTGAAAAGGCTGGAGGGGGTTATTCATTTGAGGGGCAGGAAGAGGTAAGAATTGATTTTACTTTACTTGGCAATACTACGTGAAAAAATGAAAAGTCTTATGACGATTAATTAAAAAGATTGATTTCATTTTCCAAACGAATTAGTTAATTAATAGCAGCTATTTGTTCATTGTTGTTTTCTTGTCTTCTTGTCTTCTCTTGGTTTAATATTGTTGGTTGTAAAAGTTGAATGTTTATTAAGTAAATTTTACAACCAAATTTGTAATTTTCAATTTTAATTAAACAATCAAAACAATAAAAACTAACCACTTTTTCTCTAATTATAAAAGCTAAACTAAAAAAATAAAAAATATAAATTGAGTTTATAATTAAAATTTTGAATGTTGTGTTAACCTAACTAAACTAAACTAATTAATTAACTAATTGAAGTGAAATAAACAAGTACGGAGTGTAATAAAATTACTTAGGGATCAACGGTTGGTTTTTTTTTCATAATTATTTACAACCAATTGGGTTAATATAATATTTGTTTACACATTTTACGCACTACCACAGTTCAGCCCCTTCTATCCTTGCATAACGAATGACTAACGATAAAGAAACAAGATACGACAGACAATTGAGATTATGGGCTTCAAGTGGTCAAACAAGATTGGAGCAAGCACATGTCTGTCTAATCAATGCTACGCCAACTGGGTCAGAAATATTGAAAAACTTGATTTTACCAGGAATTGGTGAGTTTACCATTATTGATGATAGATTAGTAACATTGCAAGATTTATCAAGCAATTTCTTTTTGAAAAGAAAAGATTTGGATACTTATATTGCTAGTTCAATAAATGTAAATTTAGGTGAATTGAATCTGGAAGTTAAAGGGCATGCGATTACAAGATCATTTGAAGATATATTGTTAAATGAACCAGAACTGTATTGGGAGAAATTTAATGCGGTTATTATCAGTGATTATTTACCAAGTTTAAGAAATTTAATTAATATTCTTTGGTCACGCGAGATCCCCATCCTCATAGTAAATACAATTGGTTTCTATGGTTCCTTAAATCTTTTAGCTAATGAAGTATCGGTTATAGAAACCCACGATCCTTCCAAATTATTTGATTTGAGGATAGATAAACCTTGGCCGGAATTACAAGCATTTGCTGATTCATTTGATTTAGATAAATTAGACGATACTGAACATGCCCATGTTCCATATATTGTTATTTTCATAAAAGCTTTGGCCAATTGGAAAGCAAGTCATAATGGTGAAGCTCCAGTCAACTACTCAGACAAGAAGCATTTCAAAAGCTATATTGAATCAATATCCAGAAATATTCAATTGGAAACAAATTTCATTGAAGCATCTAATGCTTATCATCGTGCTTGTCAAAAAACAGAAATCCCAACCTCTATATCAGCATTATTTACAAAATTAAAAGAACGTTCATTAAACGATGAAACGCCAATCTTTTGGATATACATCGCTGCACTCCAAAATTTCATTAATAAGAACAATAGCCAATTACCTTTAGCTGGAAGTTTGCCCGATATGGCCCTGGACACCAAAAATTATCTTACATTACAAAACATATATCGCACGAAAGCATTACAAGATCAACAAATGTTTACTGAAGAAGTTCGCTCCGTTTTAAAATCTTTAGGGAGACCAGAAGTTGAAATAACTGACGATGCAATATCAACTTTCTGTAAAAATGTACAACTTTTGTTTGTCACTGCTGGTTCAAGAAAACTTGTTGATACCCAATTGATTGAAAAATTATATCAAGACTCTACAACTGATGAATACAATACCCTAGCAATTTATTTCGCCATTTTAACAAACAACATTTTTGTCAGTCAACATGGAAGGTCTCCAAATATAGACGATTTGCAATCGTTTATTGAAATATTTGGCCATAATTTCTCAAGTAAACCAATCCTGACAGGAATATTGAATTCATTCAAAGAGATTTTGGCCCATGGCTCTAGAAATTATCATAATTTATGCAGCTTAATGGGAGGAATTGTTAGTCAAGAAGTTCTTAAATTGACAACATCACAATACATCCCATTGGACAATTTGTTTGTGTTTGATGGTATAAGATCAAGTAGTGACAGATATAAAGTAGGCTCGCTTCGTTAGATAGATAAAAAGTACATAGGTTGTGAAATATTTATTGTACACATGTTATAACCCTTCAAATGATCCTTGCATGGATCCACCATTATTCTTCTTTTTGCTGCTTCTTACCATATCTTTCCAATCTTCCACTGTCTCTTCATCTTCGGAAGATTCTTCCATGATCTGCTTCTCGATCAATTCACGTTTCCTTTTCATTTTTTCTCTACGCTCTTGTTTAGTTTCTTTCTTTTCCGTTTTACTAGACCATGCTTCATTCTTTACTTTCAACTCTTTTCTACGTTTAGCATCTTGCATCTTCTTCAATTTATCCTCTTCTAAATTTTCTAACCTTGATTTTTCCTGTAATTTATCAGCATAAGCGTATTTATCCATATCTATAACTTCTCCTAACCATCCATCTTCCGGCATATCATCGTTAGAAATATATCTCGATTCCGGCATCTTTGGCAACCTCAACAATCCATACGTTCTAGCCACACCCAAATAATCCAACGTAGCCAATCTGAAAATCGAACTAGCGACGTGTTTGGAATAATAACGTATAAATCCAACATATGATTTAACTCCAAGATCATGACGTGCTCGATCTTCCAACATATATTTCCGTACTTTTGTTTGAAATTCGTTATGGGTGGTTATGGCAGGTGTATCCATTTGTGAAATTGTGACACCCTTGACTTCCATAAATCCTATATAGTCTTCTTCTTGGGAGTTTTCACTTAACATAACAATAGCACGACCGACTTTATTTGCTCTACCTGTTCTTCCACATCGATGAAGGAAAACGTTGGGATCTGTTGGTGGATCAATTTGAAGAACGAGATCAACATCAGGGATATCTATACCACGAGCAGCCACGTCGGTAGTCATTAATATAAATTTGTTGAGGTTTATATCCCCTTCAGTAAAATTGGTTAAGGTTTTTAATCTAGATTTTGTTGATAATTGTCCATGAAGCGAGAAAAATTTGAGATTAGAATCAGGTTGGATATTATTAAATATTGAATAAAAATGTTTGACTGATGTGCATGTTGGGAAGTATACTATTGCCTTTTTGAATTGATAATTTGATAATAAATGCAATAATGTCGTGATCTTATATTCTGGATTTATCATCATATAGGAAAGTTGTAATGAACTTGGGGCAGATTGATTTTCACCTAAATGATTCTTTGACTTTACAGACACTTTAACGGGATTATTCATTCCTGTTCTGAAAATATTCCCACCTGCACTGGAAATGGTAGCTGAAAACAACCCTGTCCGACGTTGCTTAGGTAATCGTTTCAATATATTCACCACATCCTTCTCAAATGAAAAATCCAACAACTTATCTGCCTCATCCAAGATCGCAATCTCAACTGACTGAGTCTTGACATATTGTGATCCTAAGAAGTCCAACATTCTCCCCGGTGTAGCTATTAAAATCTGTGGCTGTTCTTTTAAAAATAAATCTACATCCTCTCTCACGCTTCCCAAAGACCCCACTAATAACTGCGTCTTAATTCTCTTATATCCATCAGGAAGAAACTCTAATACTTGATCAAAAACTGACTGGATCTGCTTCGCTAATTCTCTTGTCGGACTCAAAATCACAGCTAACATATGTCCCCTCTTCACTGGTTCTGGAGCTTCTCCGTCTTCATCTGCCTGATGTAAACGATTTGAAACTTTTTGTAAAACAGGGATCGTAAACGCAAGTGTCTTCCCAGAACCAGTTACTGCCTCGACCACAACATCTTTGTTCCCGGAAAGAAGAGGAATGGTGGAAGCCTGGACAGGAGTCATGGTTGGGAATCCAAGTGATAATATGGCTTCTTTAATCCATGGGTGGAGGTCGTATCGTATATTATCCCATGAAAGGGATTCTACCTTGGTCTTCATGACTTAAACGTGGGTATTATACTTGGTTGATTGATTAGTAGTCCGATAATCGTTAGCAATGATCTATGGGGATTAATTTTTTTTGGAAAGATTCGCGATGCGATGGGTATTTTTTTCGGTGATAAATTGAAGTTGGTGATGATGATTATTTGTAGTACACGCTCCACCATAAAGATATTCGACTTATGTTTAAACGACTCCTGTCGATATCCTGGATTATGGTAAAACGAACCCTTGCAACAACTTCTATAGCAAAATCCCGAGCAAATATGTCTTCAACACCCTCATTACAGCATATAGATTATTCCACTTGGACTAAGGAACAATTAATTTCCAAAATAACCCAACTTGAGACTGGTATCACTGAGGTTCCACCAAAAAAGAAGCAAAAGAAGAAGGAATTCGACTGGAGTAAACAGCATTCTCGATTTATTGCCTTGAGATTTGCATATTTGGGCTGGAACTATAATGGTCTTGCATTACAATATGAACCTACCCCGTTACCAACTGTTGAAGAAGTGATTTTAGAAGCGTTGGCCAAAACAAAATTAATTAAAGAGCCAACTTTAGAGTGTTGTAAGTTTTCACGATGTGGAAGAACAGACAAGGGGGTTAGTGCCATGAATCAAGTTATTTCACTTAATGTTAGATCATCTTTAACTCCCGAAGAACAACAAGATACAAACAAAGATGGCGATGAAGTTGACTATATGAGGATCTTAAATTCTATATTACCACCGGATATACGGATAACTGCCATGTGTTTAAGGCCACCTGAAAATTTTGATGCAAGGTTCAGTTGTAAATATCGTCATTATCGTTACTTGTTCAAAAGACAAGATGTTGATATTGAATTAATGGACCAAGCAGCTAGATTATATGAAGGGGTTCATGATTTCAGGAATTTTTGTAAAATAGATGGGTCGAAACAAATAACAAACTATCAACGGCAGATACATCATTCTAGAATCGTTCATCTAAAAGATGATATTTATTGTTTCGATCTAAAAGGGTCCGCCTTTCTTTGGCATCAAGTTAGATGTATGGTAGCCATGCTTTTCCTTGTAGGACAAAAATTAGAATCGCCGCAAATAATTAGCGACTTGATGAACGTCGAAAAATACCCAAGAAAACCGTTGTATGAAATGGCCAATGAGATTCCGTTAGTGTTGTATGATTGTAAGTATGACAACTTAGAATGGAAATTGTTTAAGGACAAAAAGGAGAATCACAAGTTTTTTAATCAGTTTGTAGGATTGGCTTATGAAGCTCATGTCAAGAGTGAAATGGTTTCAATTATGGAAAACTTTGTACTTGATGACATAAAACCGCCTGTGGCAACTTTGGATGGAGGTAGAATAATTCTTGGGGATGGTGCAGGTCGTGGCTACTCAAAGTACACTCCATTAGAGAAGAGACAACTCAACGAAACTTTTGAAGTTATCAACGCAAGGTACAAAGAAAAGAAACAAAACAAGGCAATAGAAAAAGCAAAATCGGAAACTGCTGAACTGACCCAATGATTGCAACATTATCCTATGTAATACATTGTGTGTATATATTCATTAATTAGATATCCAAGAGGGTTCCCAGAATTGGTATTCACCCCTTGGCGCCTGCGCATCAACCCATAAAAACCCATTCATAATCATTTCATCTATAACTGTTTTGCATCGGACCTTATCCCAACCATAGTTGTCTCGAAGTAGTCTATAAGTAACGTATCCACCCATAAACCCACACAACTCGTATACTTTCTTTTGATCATTTGAGATATTATCACCAATTGCTGATGTATATTTCAACCATTTCTTATCATTAATCGTTAAAATCTCATATCCATTCCCTAAACTATTTAATATCGATAATGATTGTTCAATGTCAATTTCATTTACGTTAATTGAAACATTGCGCGTGTCCTTGAGAATCGATATTAACTCTTTTAAAGATATGAGTCCACCATTAAGGTCTCTAGTTTGTTGACAAATCTCAACAATACGCACAGCAAGGCCCACATAGAAATTTTCCTTCATCTTCAGATTTTGCTTGTTTGAAGTATATAACAATAACTCCAATGGATCAATACCAATCAGTTGGGATATTTGGGCAAATTTGTTTCTAAATTCACCATTCAGTTTGATTTCATCACCATGATCATTAGCAAAGTTAATTACTGCCGATTGAAACACTGATAGCTGTGTAGATAATTGGCTGGAATGCTGTTCGTTGAGGGATCGTCCTAGTTGTGTGTAAGCATCTCTATCTTCTTGGGGATTCATTTAGGGAGTTTAAGCGTTCTTCATGTGCATAGTGTGTTTCGACAATTGTGGCACTTCAGCTTTTCTGTGTCGTCACTTTTCTGAGTCTGTGCGGCTTGATTTTGACCACATCGATTATCCTTTGGTTATATCTATTCAATAGTTCACAAATTAAACTGTGTTAACTTAAAAGGCTAAAAGCTAAGATGTCATTCACACTTGTTAGGTGCTTTCATACAACCTCGATTCACACATAATGCTAAGTTAGTATCCTGTCAGCTATACCCAAACTGCAGAAGATCATTTTCATCTCCACTAACTGTAGGAGGAAGAGAAACAACAGAAAAAAAAATTCCCCACTAAATTGTTCAACCCCCCCCCGTTATTTGCCGCCACTACCACATGGACTCTACCACCACTACTGTGCGAATCTCGCAGCTGAATTTTCGCAGTTCTTCACAAGGATGCAAAAAAGGATGTTGGAGAACACCACTTGCTTGATATACCTCTATTCTAGGAAGTGTGACGCTAGTGATGCAGAAATTCGAGGAAATATGATTCTGAGTATTAACAACTTGTCAATGTCGCAATGCTACCTTTCTGTTTTCTTTCTCCTAAAACTGTGGTACGTGACAAAAAGAAGGAAAACCTCCTCGGTATCCTTCGTTTCAACGGAAAAATAAATTCATTGGTTGAAATATCAGCGGATAAACACTTGACCAAATGGGGGAATCCGTTTTAGTTTTCTTAATTATAAATAAACTTTGATTGACACTTCTTTCGAGTTCATACGCTTTGTGCTTGATCTATAAGATTATAATATGACAACAGAACCCAACTCAAAATATAACCCTAACCCACCAAGGGAAATCAAAGTCACGTTGGGTAAAGGGGTTTCAGGTACATTGGCCATACCCCATGCTTATGATTTAGCTAACCCATTTCAAGAAGGGCTTTCACCAGCAACTCACAAAGCAGCCTTGATCTTACATGGACAGGGAGGTCATAGAAACTACTGCTATCAAAAACTTATTGCTCATAGATTAGCAGCTGAATTAGGAATTTTTTCCCTTCGAATTGACTTTCGTGGATGTGGTGATTCTGGTGATAATGAAGACGATACTCAAGGAAGATTATTAAGTCAAGATGTTGAGGATATTCAAGCCTGTGCTGAATTCCTAAAGAATGGAGGATTAAACAATCTTGGTATTGATTTAACTTTATCTACAATTATTGCTCATTCACGTGGGGCTGTTGCTATGTTTCTTTGGGCTCAAAGACAAGATGAATTGGTTAAACAAGGAAATCCCCATGCCATTATTGTTCCAAATTTAGTCAATTGTTCCTCAAGATTTACCCTGATTACCGTGTTGGAAAGGTATGCATCTTTGCGTGATTTAGATTACGTTCCCGTTAAGATGTATAGACACGGGAAAGTACAAGATATTCATATTGCAAGCAAAGAAATTTTATCACTTTCTGAACCTGATCTTACTAACCTATGGAAGTTGTCGAGGGATTGGTCTGTTTTGAGTGTTTATGGAACTGATGATCATATTGTCCCAAGATATGATTGTGCCAATTTTGCTAATGTCTTGAATAGAGGAAGATATTCTCATACCTTGAAACTTATTCCTGATGCTGATCATAATTTCTACGGAGTTCATGAAATTAATAACGCCCATGATGCTGAGGATCACAACCCAGATAATTTACCATTGAAAGGAAATAGGGTGAACTATAATGTAGTTGTCACTGACCATATAATAGAATATTTACAACCTGCTAATGAAATGCAAAGATTCTTAAGTTTGAGTAACGTCATTGGTAAAGTTGCAAGATGGAAAGATGTCGAAGGGGTCACTAACTTTAGGGATATTGGTGGTTGGAGAATACATAATCCTACTTTTGAATTACAAACTGTATCCAATGATGTTGACAATCGCTTGAATTATTATGTAAAGCCACATTTAGCATTCAGATGTGCAAATATTGCGGGTTTGACTGAAAACGGTTTAAATACTTTAAAGAATTTGGGAATCAAAGCTATCTTTGATTTACGTTCTGATGGAGAAATCGAAAAGGATGGATTCCCCCAAGGGTTGGAGAGATATGGAATTAAAAGGATTCATTCACCTGTATTTTCACAAGATGATTATTCGCCACATGCAATCGCTATACGATATTCTAATTTAATGACTTCTTGGTCTACTTATGTTCATGTGTATGAAGATATGTTAGAACTCGGTACAGGGGCCTACAAGAGAGTTTTTGAATATATAAGGGATGAGAACCAACCATTCATCTTTCATTGTACTGCTGGTAAGGATAGAACAGGAGTATTGGGAATGTTAGTTTTGTTGTTGGCAGGTATTGACAAAGACATAATTGCCAAAGAATATGAATTAACTACAGTGGGTTTAGTTCCAGATCATCCAGTACTTAAAGGCAAATTTCAACAGACTGTGAAAAAATTGCGCGAAAAATTTGGTGATAATAACGATATTGAAGTTTCTATGTCCCAAGGACGAAAAGGATGGAAGATTGAAGAACATGGTTTTGAGAACTTGATTAGTTCGAGATATGAAGCGATGTTAGAAACCATCAATGTCTTCCACAAGAAATATGGTAATATTGTCAATTACATGAAGAATAAATTGGGCTTCTCCCAGGAAGATATCTTCAGAATCTATGAACACTTAGTGGTAGTAGATCCTAACAATGCGGGGTTTGAGTACAACCTTCATGTGAATTGGGATCATAGAAATCTGGGCAGAGCAAAATTTTAATTGTTTACTTCCATAATTTCGTTTATAGGATTTAAATGTATATTTGAAACCTTTCCTCATCATTACATAATTGGCAATGGTCTCTGTTTGAATATCATCTTTCTCTTAATAATGTCAACAAGCTTAACTCTCTCCTGTATATCATCATCTTCGTCCACCATATCATCTTCATTCCTAACAGGTACCCGTAACACTGCCAATGGCTTATCCAAATTCACAATTGATCCAATTAAACGTTGGGATTTACCAACAAATAACGTCACTTTCTTAGTGTCCCTTTCATCAAATTCTAACTTCCCGAATTTTACAGCATTATATATGTCATCTACAGTTATGAAATTCTCCATGTATTCTCGATTTTCATCTGATATTTGAACATTAGGAACCTCTGTGGGCAAGTTCAATTCACCTTGTATCTCAACAACCACTAATCCTAAAGGCGTAGATATTATTTCATCTTTGGGAAATAAATCTTTGGTTTTGCATTCTTGATTTCTTAGTATAGTGGAAGCAGAAGAGCAATCAATGGCAGTAGAAGGCATTTGCTAGTGTAGTGTTGCTCTGTATGGTAGAGTTCGCCAATAAAAAAAATTAGACGCGTTTCTTATATGGATTGGTAATCAACAGTTTGGTAGCGCTGGAACTGACCTACAAAATCAACTACAACGATTATGGAATAATCAACAACGCAAGCAATATTCAGGATATATATGCAAATATACACAACTAGAACTTCCAATTTTATTGAGTGAATAGGTGAAACTTTTAGCACTTTTGAACGGGGAATGATCTTGTAGTATTTAAAGCCATGAAGTATCGCCGGAACAATCCATCTTTTTTTCAAATTTGCTTTGAATTACTTCAGAATCCTTTAACTTGTAACTATGTAGCTGAAGAACATCCATCTTCTGGGTATCTTCTAGAGTCTCAAATAAGAGTTTTATCATTTCTAGAATTGGAATTAATTTTGCAACTTTGATTTTTGTCACGTGATCAGATCATCGCTTTAGTTCAGAATTTTTTTAAGATTAAGAATTAATAGCCAGCATTCATGTCCCCATCTCTAACACTACCCACCAAAGAAGCTCTATAATAATGTCTAGACCAGAAGAACTTGCCCCACCAGAAGTGTTTTACAATGATACTGAATCATTCAAGTATACTTCATCAACTCGTGTTCAACATATTCAAGCAAAAATGACCTTACGAGCTCTTGAACTTCTAAATTTGGAAAAGGAGGTACCACAATTTATCTTAGATCTAGGATGTGGGTCCGGTCTCTCGGGTGAGATATTGACTGAAGAAGGTTATAACTGGGTTGGGATGGATATTGCCCCAAGTATGTTAGCTACTGGGTTGGATAGAGATGTTGAAGGTGATTTGTTTCTTGCCGATTTAGGTAATGGTATTCCATTCAGAGCAGGGACTTTTGATGCCGCGATTTCTATTTCAGCAATTCAATGGTTATGTAATGCGGATACTGCAGGTATTGATCCAAAGAAAAGATTGTTGACATTTTTCAATACGCTTTATGCATCATTAAGAAGAGGGGGGAAATTCGTTGCACAATTTTATCCAATGAATGATAAACAAACCGAATCCATTATGGGAGCTGCAAAAGTTGCTGGATTTGGTGGTGGTTTAGTTATAGACGATCCTGAATCTAAGAGACATAAGAAATACTATTTAGTATTAACAGCTGGTATGGCAGATAGACAAATTAACTTGGCTGGTGCAGAAATGGAAGCTCCACAACAAGCGAAGACCATAAGTAGAAAGATGAGAAAGAAATTGGAATCTAAGAAAGAATTTATTGGTAGAAAGAAGGAGACAATGAGAAGAAGAGGTAAAAAGGTGGCAGAAGATTCTAAATTCACGGGAAGAAAGAGACGCCCTCGTTTCTAAGTGGGTTGTTTCTTGTGTTGCATTGGTTTCATTTCATTTATGTATATTATTTACTATGTGTATATTAGTTGATATTTTTATTCTTCGTAACTGACCACAAATCTACTTTTGTTCTTTCTATTGCCCAATCTTATCTGGATAGCTTGGAAATGATGATTATCTCTCGTGATTCCATGTGAGTATCAAAATATTACTCAAGGAAGGAGTTCAATATCTCTCAAAAGCTTTCATCTTCTTACTAGTATTTTGATCTTCATTTAGTGATTTCGACTTGAACGCTTCTCGGGAGCAAACCATTTCATGTGTGTATTTTCTTTCCTGACGCAGTAAATTTCAGCACTAACAAATGTTACACTTAAGGAAAAAAATTTGAAAATTTTGATCAAATATCAACAGGTACTAGGAAGATCTCCAATATACGTTAACAGCAATGTTTGGATTATTAGGAAAGAATGTGGCACTCAGGCCTGCTAGTATATCGCTTCAATCGTGCAGAACCTATTTTCCATTAAAATCTCGTATGTATTTTTGATCATTATCAAACATAATGTTTGACAGTATATACTAACTGTTCCTTAGCCAAGCAAGTTGTTCCTGCACCTTTACCTAAGAAGAGAGGGGGTCAACCGGCTTTAGAATACGTCCAACAGCATTTATTAGAAAAACACGATCCACTTGGAAAAAGAAGAGAATTTGTATCTCCTAGGGGTGGAGTCCGTTCAGGTGATCTTATCAGAGTTACTTACAATGATAGTACTGATGTTACAGGTAAGGTCATTGGTATTAAAAGAGGACATCTTAACTTGAGTACTAATGTATTAATTAGAACTAAACTTCAGGGTGTTGGTTCAGAAGTTAGAATTCCAGTTTATAACCCAAACATTAGAAATATTGAAATTGTTTATAAACCAGATACCTATAGACCAAGAAACCAACAATACTATAGTAGAGATTCCAGATTCGATGTTGGTGATATTGAAGCATTTGTCAAGCGTCAACACAGTAAGCCTGAAAGAGATGCTGCTAAGAAAGCCAAGAAGGACGCTGATAAGAAACTCCACGCTGCCAAAGAAGCCAAGAGAGCGACAAGAAAAGCATCTAGAGAAAGAGCACATGCTGCTCAAGCTGCAGCAAGAGAAGCTGAAGCTGCAAATGAATAGATTAGAATTTGATCAAACTCTTGTATATATATATAAAGTATTTAATCCTCAACGTATATTTGGGTGATGGGAATAGATCTACTTATTTCTCTAGAAGTTTATCTAATCGAGAAGTGAGTTCATTACCAAAGTCGGAAAGAAATCTGGGGCTAGTTGCTTGCATGAGAGCCTCGAACGTTTCATAGGTATCGGGACGGTTGAAGAAATGAAACCATCCCCCTTTGTCTACTGACACCTTCGTATCTAACCCTTCATGAGTAACTATTCGAATATGACTGGCACAATCGTTGGGATCATCATTTTCATTGATGTGTATCTCACAATCCACAAAGAACTCTTTATATTCAGAGTAAATACTCCTTAATTCATGGATCCGTGTATCTGAGTCCATGGTTGGTAGACTAATGGTTGGAGAAAGAATGGATTCCAGCGAATTTAAACATTGAAAATTTACAAACTCGTATCACCTACTAACCAAAAAAAAGTCACTTGAACGCTAAAATCTTGGCAGTTGGGAACAACGGGAATATCCCAGTACATGCAAATTTAAGTCTTTCTATCTGTAGACAGAGATATTAGAAATTACACTGATCAGTGGTGTCTGGTACATCTTTCGGGATTGTGAGGCTTAAACATTGAAAACTTCATCTACTGGGGTAGTGGGTTTTCCACCCACGAGTTACCAACCCAGTTTCACAGATGTCTTCATAGTTCCTACAGGCTGTGCATTAATTGAACTCAAACGTACCATGAGATCAATTCTACACTATACACAACTAATAGTAAAAGGAATATAGTCACAACTGATTCCCAGTGTTCCATGGTTTTATGTCAACACCAGGCGCCCAGAAACGTGCTCCAAACTTAATCGGTCTTTCTACGCTTATGTTCACTAGTAAACCTTCAATCAACTTAATTATTGAAGTAAAAACTAAATCAACTTCTAATATGAAGGGTGATTATGCGATTTGATGTTGAAGAAAGAAAAGTAGAAAACAACTGAAAATTTTTCAGAATTGTCTCATTATTTATACTCAGTCCAATTAATCATATAAGAGTTTAGGCGGGGTAACTTTTTTTCTTGCGATAAATTTTTCACTTTTCCACACTTGTCTAATTGGCAGTTGAAAAGCGCCCTGCCACAGGGAGTATACACTCAAAAGAACCATTCTTGTTAGTTTATTAATATGTCCGAATCTGTTCAAGCTAGTCCTTCCAGATATATCGGGGCTGAGCTTCATGTCAAAGTATCAGATTCAAGAATTTTTGAAGGGGTACTCACAGTAATTGATCCCTTTGGTAATTTACTTTTGTCCAATGTCTACGAAACCTCAATTGACAGATTAAATCATAAAAATTTACATGTTAGAGAGATTGGTCTTGTCAGTATACCAAGAGAAACGATAGTTTCAATCAAAGTAGATAAGAAAACTCATAATCATATATTTGGTTAGCTATAAAAAAAATTCATGATCTGGGTGATGCTTTGATACTTTGAACCGTGAGTTTGATGGGTTAGTTATATCTGACTCCATGTTAACATTATCCGAACTAGTGTTGGGGTTTAGGTCGAACTCCTCGTCTATGGTCACATTTTTACTTGACTGTTTAGAAGTCGCCTCGGATTCAGTTCCAGGCTTTTCAACCAAACCCACATTGCTGATCCTTGAACTTATCCCATTGTTTTGGTATGATTCTGCATACGTGGCGCCTTCATCTGCTACAAAATTTTTGCTTGGTTCTTCATGAATAGTGTTTGCGAGCATTGTAGCTTGTACATCATCTTTGGTATTTGTTCTAATTGTCGGGGTTGGTTGCTTGTGTATAGTAGGCGATTTACTGGAAGGGTGGTTAGTCGATCCTTTGTATGTTGTTTGTGATTCAGTGGTGAGCCTTTTTACATCATCTTTGGTGCTTGGTTTAGTTGTAGACTTTAGGATTGATTTTAGGCTTGGTCTAGATGCTTGGATTATGTTTGTTGCCGCATGTGTGGTGCTTAAGTTACTTAAAGGACTGTTGGTTACATTTTGGATTCTTCTCTTTCTGTTATTCTTGTTTTTGGACTTGTTCTTCTTGTACCGAAAGGAGGAAGTTGGGTGTTTAACTAACACTTTTCTTGACTTCCCCAATATTGCAGGATTACGAAATTGTTTGGGGACATTTATGGGCCTTCTAATAACAATAAATTCGCCATCATCGTCAAGCGAATAGGTCTCTTCCCATTCCCAAGGTGCATCTGGGTTATATTCGTTGTCGCTATCATCATCGCTGGGAGGGTTCGGAGAACGGGGCGTTTGAGTTGGACCCAAGTTTACACTTTTTGTTATACTTCGAGTTATTGTGAATCTTCGATTGCCAGTATTTGACGATTGTGGAGCCAGTGAATACCTTCTTGTTGCCGGAGGAGGTGGTTTAACATGATTCTCTTTGTTCCTGCCTGGTTGTGTTTTTGGTGGCCATATTGCTTCTGGAGGATATGGATTTGTCAAGCTGGGCCTTCCATGTTCTAAACAGGTACCAATAAAGTGATCTCTAGCATTTATGAAAGTCCCATATGGGCATATATCAACGAGACAACCAATTACTTTATCTTCACTAACACATGTGCAAGTTAGATCTGTAAGTTTGGATGAACATTCTCGAGTGACTTCTCCAACACACATTAGAAAACATGCAGGTGGAGTGGCATTGACGATAAATAACGTGTATAGAGAGATAAATATTTTGATTAACATGGCAATGTTGAGTAAGATGATGTAGAAGGCTCCAGAATAAGATTTATGAAATTTAACCGCTGAGCAAGAAGTGATTTGCAACTAACAACAAAACATAAATAAATCTGGATCATAAATTTTTCCGCAGTTTCCATTCAGTCAGAGTGGTTAAAGGGACCCCTTAAAACCATGAGGGTATACTTCTGTATAGAATAAGACAATATCTGATCGCCAATATGATGAGTGCTGTGGTTGTTATAAGGACACTCTGAGAACATTGCAATATCTATTTCTTATAGTTGGTAAGGCAAATTGGATCCAATAAAAAATAAAGAAGAATATCAGTAGAACAATCCTATACATCGTGTGATCTTTGTCAAAGTTATTTATCTATGCATTTTATTAACATCATATGATTGATGTATAAGACTTGAGGGTGGGAGGGATACTAGTGGCGTTTCTCCACGGAGTTTCTCCACCTTCTGTTGCATTGTTCTAGACCAACGACAAAACCTTTAAGTGAAAAAATATAAAAAATTCGAAGTGAACACCAAAAAAATTAATAATAGAAAAAGCCCTCACCTTTTCCTTCATACACCTGATTAAGTTCCCTCCAGATAAAAGGGATTGATTTCCATCATAAACATCATACAATAAAGCATAATGCAAGGTAGTTACAACAATAATGGCTTACCAAGGCCATACTATATGAAACCAACGAAGAAGAAGCGTTCATCTCCTTATGACAACCTCAAAGAACCAATTGTTTTTTTCACAAACTCCAAAAGAAGACTTGGTGGATATATAGTCATGCTTCTCTTATTCGGAACATTGATGTGGTGGGTCTCTCAAGACTTAAAGGCTGCACCAGAACCAACTTATGAAATTGTTAAGAATGTTGATCATCAACCTAATCAAAAGATACTAGATACTGAAAATGTCAATTTAGACAGAATGGTAAATAATGTTGATGGTAAGAAGACAGATAAAGAATTTGAGAATGTTGATTTAGCAGGAAATTTGGCTAAAAATTCCAAAGGAAATATGGGATTAGGGGTCGCCGAAGCTCCCAAAGGTGGTATTGCTAACGAAGGGGCAGTTGTAGGAAGTGATGAAGACAAGCTTATTGGAACTGGAAAAGGCAACAGAAAACCCTCACAACAAGTTGGGTTAAAGCAGCAACCTCAGAAAGGATATAATGCTGCTGTTGCAAATCAAGCCGGTGGAGTTCCGGTTAAAGGTTCCGCTCAAGACCAACCAAACGTAGGTGGTGGCCAAGCCATGCCAGTTGCTCCTCCAGCACCAAAAGTAGCCCAACAGGAAATCCTGAACGAGGAAAGAGTCCAGCAAATCATAAAAGACACTGATGAGTAAGTTGATAAAAGGGAGTTATCAGCAATGTAATATAATCGATAAGTTCACTCCCAGTTAATGAATTGTTATACAGAACATATAAGGGTATTCTCTAGGGTAGATTGTCTTTTATAGAATAATAGTGTAAAAAATATACATAAATGTGCATCACATAATCCCCTTTAGGGACATAAATAGGTTCGTTTTATAAAAAAGTTACAACTAAGGTCCAGCTGGGAATCGAACCCAGGTCCCCGGAATCAGAATCCGATGTGATAGCCACTACACTACGGGACCGATAAACCTGCAAAAAATATTCAAAATATCGTTCGATAATGTCAAAGGCAGGAATTTATCTCCTTAAATAGGCATCTCGGAGACTCTCTCTGTATCATTTGGGTAATATTTGAAATCATAAAAGATTTAAAGTATGCTAGAAAAAGTTTATTTGAGCTTGATCCCATTTTGTTTAGTGCTTAATATTTTGTTAAAATTTTGCAGCAATTACACAAAAAATTGATTGTATTATTCTCTGAGATTAAAAGGAAGCACATCCTTATTGTAGAAAAGAACTTTAAAGAAGTAAATGGCTATAATACATCCAAATAAACTTGATTTACCCCCAATCAAAGATGATTGAAGAAGTAGAGCGTCTTGTTCAAACTAACATGCATACGCTACTAGCTTAACCAAACATTTAATTATATTTTTATCTTTTAACTCAAAAGGGTTTTTCAAATTTTCCCTCTAATCTACTGATTACCAGTATTTTATTTCTGTATGTAAAACAAGTATAAGAGATCTAATATTGTTCTTGTGGTACCTTACCCTTAAATGTAATCTGATATCTACGTTAGATTATACTTTATACCAGGATCTAAATATCCTCTTGATGGTATTTCAATATAATAT